>PVHP010002532.1:0-88904 GCA_004024765.1 Zapus hudsonius
AAAAATTTGAGGAAAATCAGGAAAGATATTCTGTATAATAATCAGATTAAATATCCATGGATCACCACATACCAAAATTATCTTCACCTTCAAGAATTTTAAATAATGCATCGTGACATGTTTACTGAGCTCCGTCTTAAAGTATGTATTTGGGGAGGGGGCTTAAAATAGTACTATGCAAGGCACAACTGAAGGCATCCTTTCATTAATTGTGTTTTCTCTCATTCTTTCCCAGGTTATGATATGTCTACCTTCATAAGGCGCTATAGTAGATACTTGAATGAAAAGGCTTTCTCATATAGACAGATGGCGTTTGATTTTGCCAGAGTGAAGAAAGGGTATATATTTTTTCTCTTCTTCTTTCCTATTTATTTGAGCTGAGTCAATCCTCATGTCCGACTTGGTTTATTTTATTTAAGCTAATATGCCAACTACATGTGATCATGAAGCCCCCATGCGCTTTTGCCTGAAGAAGCAACTCGATGGAAATATTATAAATTAGCCTGGAGGCCTCTGTGTACAGGTCTTTATAATTTCATGTATAAAAATCAGATTTGCGTCTCAGAAATTACATGGACAAAATTTTATTTGTTAAGATCTATATATAAAATTCTTTTCTTTTTTGGTGTGTGTGTGTGTGTGTGTGTGTGTGTGTGTGTGTGTGTGTGCCCATGCACTCATAGCCAGAGGAAGATATTGAGTGTCCTCCTCTATTTCTCTTCTGCTAATTTTGTTGTGACAGGGTCTCTCAGTAAACCTGGAGCTCACAGTGTTGCAGTGACCCAGGGGCCCTTGCAATCCTCCTGTTTGCATCTCTCTCAGTGCTGAGGCGGGAGCTGGGCATGACCATGCCTGACTTCTTATGTAGATGCTAGGCATTCAACTGAGGTCCTCCTGCTTGAACAGACAAGTGGCCTTACCCACTGAGCCATCTCCTGAAACCCTCATCATTCTTAATCCTAAAAACAACATTAAGCAATTGAAAAAGTAAAGAACGGACGAGGTTGCTTTAAACATGTGGTGACAGTCGATGAACAAACCTATGTCCTTTTTTTGACTGAGGTGGAAATGGGCCTGCGTGGATGACAGAGATCGAGTTTTGAGAGGCAGGAATTTTCCTAAGAAACAAACACACTATAATTGAATTATTCGTACTGCCTGTTGCTAGTTGGAAGAGAAGGGGCCCAGCGAAGGGGATGGGGAACAAAAGAAGGCAATGGGAGGGACGGTGATCAGAATGCATGACGTGTGCGTATGAAAAGTATCCACTCAAGGATAGCACTCAAACACCACTTTTCCAATAAAGCCTTCCAAATAACAAAAAGGAAGGAAGGAAGGAAGGAAAAGAAAGGGAAGGGGAAGGAAAGGAAAGGAGACCTGATAGAAGCAGAAACACTTGCATTTTAATCCACAGCTGCCATTTCTTTCTCTCTAAATAAGCTGGAATATAGTCAGAATTGTTCAGTCAGAAGGTGTGTAGGATCTTTTATCTGCTCCTCACTTGAAAGAATGGAAAGGTGAAGAATCCATACAAAAAGATATAACTGTATTTTTGTAATAGTTGAACTAATTTTACTTTGAATGAATTTTTCATCACTGTAGTAAAATACATTGATTTGCCTACTCAAAATAGTTTTGGGGTGGGTGTGAATCCTTAATAGCCTTCAAGGTTCTTACTTGATCCTCTTGTCATAGATGATTCTAGTTCACACACCTTCCTCTGGCTTCTTACCTGGCTATAGGCTGCCATTCCTGATTTTCCCAGCTGCACCGTGACCTCTGGGTAACAGACACTGGCCTTCTTAGAAGCGTCTGTGTTCCGCTGAGGACCTCAGGGTGCTCAGGACGCTTGCCCCGCTGCTGTGGTGGGAGAGACCTGGAAAGTGGCCTTTGTCAGTCCATTCACTTTCCCCAAACAGTTTGCTCAGCTGTCACAGTCCCGCCACCCCGTGACCTTCACTGGGGGCAGGGGCTCCCTAGGGGGCCCTGTGAGTAGGAACAAACCCTATCCAATGTCCTTTTCAGTGCCAGCTAAACCTCTGCAGCTACTTAAACCAACTGTACATATGAACCGCATTTCTCCCTACTTAATGGCTAACAGCACAACACTCCTCCAAGGTCTGATTTCCAAGGTGTCGTTTCTCTTCCTAAATAAGTTGGCTTTTAAGAAAAAATGATGTTTTTACACTATAATTCTGTGACAGATGGGCAAACAGCCAGAAACTCTTAAAGCAGGACTGTAATCTCAGGAGATTTACAAAGAAATGGGGAGGGAGCATAGTTTAGAACGGCACATGTGGTTTTCAATTTCCAACACGAACAAGGATATTTATCCTTTGCCTGTTTTTACTGTTGCAGTGCCGACGGTGTAATGAGGACAATGGCCCCCGAGAAACTCCTCAAGAGTATGCCCATTCTGCAGGGGCAGATAGATGCCCTGCTGGAGTTTGATGTATGTATCTCACTGGAAGACATCTTTACATAATCAGTTCTTGTCTTTCCTTTGAAGATGGCCCCAGACATTTCCTGGGGAAGCAGGTTTAGAGCCCCTGTGTGGAGAAGAAGTAGAGGAATATTTCATACCACCTGTTAGGCTCATTAGATATGGTTTAGAGTCCCGGATTTGGGTAGAATTTATGAGCTGATTCTTGAGGTCACAGGGAAGGATTAATGCCAGCTTCTTAGAATCTTCTATTCTGAGCAGGATGGTGGCTCATTGTGGGCGACAGGGGGAGGTACCCACGAGATGCACCTGCAGGCGCTAAATAACCTGATTACGGACTGCTTAAGGACCACTACCCACCAGAGAATGGATTTGTTTTATCATGGCCAACATTGGTCCTTTGTGGTTAATGTTATCACAAGTTGCCTGTCTCTGGCGGTGGTGGTACACAACTCACACATGTGATAAAATTTAAGGAACTAAAGTACACAGAAAAATGAGTATAAATAAACCCACAGAACTCAGAAAATAGTCAGCTGGTGTGTCCTTGTCAGTATCCTGCTTGTGATATTAGTGATGCTAACTATAGTTCTAGTACCATGTATGGTTTTATGAGATGTTGCCTTTAGGACAAACTAGAAAAAAGCTACGTGGGATCCCTATGTATTACTTTTTACAACTGCATGTAAATTTACAATTACCACAAAGTACCAGTTAAAAGAACCTGACTCATGAAAATAAAAATAATATGACATGGAGGAAAATTCTTAACTCACATTGTCAGCTTTTCTGTATTTTGGTAAAACACTTCAAATGTTAGTAGCTTAAAGTCTTTGTTAAGATTATGTGGCTTAGTCTATAATTGAACCCTAGTTATAACAAGTAACTCTTGTGAAATTTAAGAAGAAGCAAAGCATCATAATTTTTGACAGCTTTTACAGCAAGGACCTTATTAGCTATCTATGGAATTGCTTATCTTAATTTTTTAAATTCATTTTTGCTTTCTTTTTCATTACCAAGGGTTCTGAATTCACTTAAACTGAAGAAAAGTCATATGCAACATGTGTTTTGCTATTGTTAGGTTTACTAAAGAATGACCCAACATTTATAGATTGAGTGAATTTCTTAGTGATCATTTGTGACATTTAAGTATAATGAGAAAAAAGAGACTTATTTCATGCTATTCAGCTAAAGTTCAGTATTCATCTTTTCTAGGTGCATCCAAACGAGCTAACAAATGGTGTCATAAATGCTGCATTTATGCTTCTTTTCAAAGATCTTATCAAACTTTTTGCTTGCTATAATGACGGAGTGATTAATTTACTGGGTAAGTGGTTCAGCTGAGGCAAGTCTGAACTGGTGGTGTGTGTGTTAAGGCTGGTGAGTCTGTTGTCTCGAATCTTGTAGAGTCTAGTGAGTGTTGTGTGGGATACCATGAGTACTGCATATTCAAGTCACCCCTGAGATGATGGTAATAAGCTAAGCAGATAAACTCTTACTTAGAATAAATGTCTACTAGAATGCAGAAAGACAGTGGCTCACCTTCCTTCTAAAAGGAACTGGCCCACTGAGGACCATCATTGATGGTAAGCATATCAGCCTCGGTGGAGGGGTGGGCCAGAAGCCTGTGCTGCTCAGCCTATATCTGTCTCTGATGTCACAGCCCTTTGCCATGGCCTTCCTTTACCCTCTGATTATTCAGAGCTTATTGGGAGTAACATAGGCCCTTTGATTTGCACATAGGATGAAAATGATCTCATGACATTTGTATACATCTTGAAAGATCATCTGTGACCTCTTCCCCATACCGCCTTGTGTCTGTACCTTCAATTTAATTTTGCCAAGTCCCTGTCATCTGGTACAGCATTTAGCTGCTACTTACGATTTGGTGCTACTTCATAAGCCTTTGGCATAAAGTGGGATGCAGATAGGTAAACCACCTGTTAGAAAGATGACGTTCTCCTGTCAAGGTTATACCTGTGTGCATATATTATTCATTAGGTCAGTTCCACTTGGTACCAACACGAGGAACCATCTTTAAACCAAACTTGAAGTTTTCCTTCATCTGTCAGCTGGTCAGAAAGAGCACCCTAGAGGCCATAGACATGACTTGAAGGAGAACTGAGAGAAATGGCTGTGCAGAAGAGAGAGACCCAGTGACTTCTGCTCAGACTGTTTGATAGTAGAGCATCCCTGCATTTGTCCAACTTTATGCTTAGGCAGATTATATAATACTCACTCTGTCTGAGGCTCACTTGATGTTCTGGGGTCTCAGACTTTGTAAGGACGCCAACAACAATTTCTACAAAAGACGTTACTGACTGTCTGAAGATGTGGCTCTGCTACTGAGAACTGAAGGGCCTGTGCTGGAGCATGCTAAAGAGATCTGACAGTATTTTAATCTGCTGACACTCTTTGAGGAACTCTGGATCTTCTGGAATGAAGGCCCAGGTGGCTTCAGTGTAGAGCTTCTGTGGAGCCTTTCCTTGCCCCAGCCTGCTGTGGCAGGCTGGTTGTTCTTCCTTACTGCATCACTCACAAGGTCTAAGTTGGTTTGTTTTGCTTTGTTTTGTTTTGTTTTGTTTTGTTTTGTTTTGTTTTGTTTTGTTTCCAAAATCAAAGAAGCTCTGCAGACTTTGGGCTCTGTCTTAGTTATAGAGAATTCCACTTGCAAGTTTGTCTTTGATATAGAGAAGGTTTCTCTAAAATACCTAGACTTTGTACCCTCAAAAATGTTATTGAGGTGAAGGGGCTTTCCTAGATTCTGTCCCTCATCTGTTGATATGCATGTCACTTTTCATGGCATCTCTTAGACTTGAAGGTCTTGCCCAGTAGGTACAATCTGCCTGATGTCATCAAAGCAATGTCCTATGGGATTATGACAGCCACACAGGTTGATGTCCTAAAAATAAGACAGTGAATGTATAATAGTATCCCTGACAGCTGACAGCAGACTACTTCTGATGATCTCTGCTTATTGGGGTAAAGAAAAGAGTGTTTTCTAGTTCAGTGGCTACCTATCTGGTCCCAGGAGCTGTGTTGATTTTCCTCTGGCAAAAGAGGCTACATCTGGATCTCTGTGAGTGAGAGTCACTGCCTGATTAAGCTTACAGTAACCTACTGCTAATCTCTAGAACACTTTTTGTGCACAAGCCAAATATACCAGGGCCCTGGGCACAGGGTAAAGCTGCTGTCTGTGTGTTGTCCCAGGAATCAGGAAACCACTGGAGCAATTCTGCTCATTCCATTGTCTGTTTTCAGCAAACAAAGGAAATACCCACAGGTTGTTTTGTGTACTCGGTGGATCTAATTCCTTTCCATAAAGCATCTTTCTCATAAACATTGGTAGAGCATCTAATCACATTTTTGTCCCCAAGGGGTATCAGAGTGTTAGAATCAGTGGTCCTGAAAGATCCTGGTGGATAAACCAACTTCTAGTTTCTAATTCCAAATGGAAGGAACTTACTTAGCTGTCACCATTGTCCTAACAATAAAAATCTGAGCAGGTTGGAAAATCTAAAACATTCCTTGGATTTCCAAGAGAGATGGGACACATAGCAAACTTGCCCCCACAGTTGGAGAGACTTACAGGTGAATACAGTGAGTCCTGACCTTACCGGGCACAGTCTCCTAAGTTGAAATTCACACAGACACCAAGGAAGAGGTAGGAAAACGAACTGCATTTGGCACATAGATGGAGGCTGACTGTGGGTGAGTGCAAGGGTTAAATTCTCAGGCCATAAGGAATGCACATGTTTCCTCTGAGATCCTACTAGAAAGGGAAAAGAAATCACTCTGAATCACAGGTGCTCCTGGATTTATGATGGGCTTTCATCCTGATAAGCACGCCACAAATTGAAAATATTCTTCACTGAAAATGTATTCGTCAAATAAATCTAAACTATTGAAAAGCATATTTTCCCCAAATTAATATCTAACATCATACTACAGATTCAGAAAGCTCAGAGAACACCACTTAGGATAAACACTGCAAAAAGTATAAAAACACTCCAAAAAGACAGGGCATATAATTTTTAAACTATAGATAATCAACAGTAATGAAAATACATCCTGAAAGAAACCAGAGAGTGAAGAACCATTTTATCTATAGATAAGGAAAAATAAGAATTAGATTCAAATTTTCATGAGAAGCCATGTAAATACGAAGAGAATGAAGTGAAATCCTTTAAATGTTGAAAAGGAAACATCAACCTAAGATCCTGCTCTCTGTGAAATTATTCTTCTAAATTAAAGGAGAAGTAAATATTTGTCCAGTCAAAATTAAAAAAATGAAAGAATTTGTTTCCAGTAGATTTACATGGCAAAAAGAATGTTTCTTTAGAAAGAAGGAGAATGACATGTCAGAAACGGTGACCTACTCAAAGAAAGAAAGAACATTAAAGCAAAACATAACTTTTGTTTTCCTTATTCTTAATCTGACAGATAGCTGTATTCAAATGACAACATTCTGTACATCTATTTTGTACATCTCTCAGACAGGTGCATTCTAAATAAGGGAGGTGAAGGGCAGTAATGAGCTGAAGAGCAGTGGGGAGGGAGGAGAGCATCAGCATCACAGATATGTGACCTACTGGGAAGCGGTATGGTGTCACTTGACAGTGGACTGAGATTAATGTGAAGTGTACATTTCATACTCTAGGGACACTTTAAAAAAACTAAAAAGAAATAAAATGCACAGTTATATTATTATAGTTCCAGCTACTTGAGAGGCTGAAGCAAGAGTATCATTTAAGAGGAGCTCAAGGCCACCGTAGGTAACATCAGTGAGACCCTGTCTTTTAAAATATATATATATTTAAATATATACATATATATTATATAATATACATAATATATGTATTATATACATATATAATATATATGCATACACACAAAAGACAGAATAAGAAATAAAGGTTAAAAATAGGAACAGAAACATAGGCTAGAAATAGCAGTAACAAATGTGGTAGATACTCAGCCAACGACACCAACAACCACCTAAAACCCATGGGTCTAATTATACCAATTTAAAGGCAGAGATTGTTAGAGGGATCAGAAAACAAGACATGATGTCTGCTCCAGGAAATCCATTTTTTTTTTTTTGGTATAAGGACATACATAGATTAAAAATAAATGGACTCAAAATATACCATCCTAGCAATGATCAAAAGGAAGCAAGAGTAGCTATATTGATTCTAGACAAGGTGGGCATTGAAGCAAGGGAAGTTATAAGAATAAAGAGGGATATTACATGGTGACAAAGGTATCAGTCCTCTAAGACAATCTTATAATCCTTTCTATATATGCTCCTAACAGAAGAGCAACACAATATAAAACCTGAAAGGATTACAAGGAGAGCTGAATGAATATTGGGGAATTCATCACTATCACAAATGGACAGACCCACCTGTCAGAAAGTTCACGACTGCATTAACCAACAGGATGTAGTGACCACCCACAAACTCTTTCACCTAATTATAGCAGATACACATTCTTCTGAAACTTGTACGAAACACTCACGAGGCAAATTACATTATGGGCCATGAAACACATCTTAATATGTAGAAAAGAATGATTTAAAAAGCCTGGTTTCTCACTACAATAGAATTAATCTAGAAATCATTAGCAAAAGGAACAAAAACAAGAAAACCCCCCACAATTGATGGATATTAGACACCATACTTATAAATAACACAGGTAAAGAAGAAATTTCAAGCTGGAGAGATGGCTCAGCGGTTAAGGTACTTACTTTCAAAGCCTTACAACCCGAGTTCAATTCCCCAGTACCCATGTGATGAAACCAGATGAACAAAGTAGGGTGTGCATCTGGAGTTCATTTGCAGTGGCTAGGTGCCCAGGCATGCCTGCTCCCCTCTCTCTCCTTGCAAATAAATAAATAAAATATTAAAAAAAAAACAGAAGAAAGCTAAGAGAAATTTAGCATTACATTTGAGACAAAAATAATAATAATAACTGAAATCACAGCTTACTGAAAGTGCAGAATTCGATGAAAGCATTACTTGGAAGGAAATGTGTAACATTGGATGCACATATTGAAAAAAAAAAGCTCTAAAACTTATCACCTAAGCTTCTACCTTGAGCGACCGAGAAAGAAGGAATGATCTAAAACAAGCCACAAATTCAGAGAAAGTATTTGAGCATAAGAAAGGACTATTTTCCAAATTCACAGACATGCAGATGCCAAATAAGCATATGAAAAGGTGCCTTAGGTGCCATCAGGGCAATGACATCAAAACCAATCTGGCCAGGCAGACTTGGTGGTGCAGACCTTTAATTCCAGCACTCAGGAGGCAGAGGTGGGAGGATCACTGTGAGTTCGAGGCCACACTGACACTACATAGTGAATTCCAGGTCAGCCAAGAAAGAGGGAGAGAGAGAGGTATGGAGTGCTCATTAGAGGTCAAGTTGCTGGTTTCCAGTCTAGTTTCCAATTCCATAGATCTGAGGTCTGGCCTGAGAATTGGCATTCCTAACAAGATCCTGAATAATTCCTGTCCCTGCTGGCTGGAGAACTTTATTTTGGAACCACTGGAGTAGAGCCACTCCCAGAGCTACTCCATTCATGGCTTTTGACATGTCCACCCAAATTGATAAATTATATATGATATTAAAAATCAAATATAATAATCTTTATAACAGCTTTAGGGTCCATTCCAATTCTCCAGACTTTTGTCAGTTATAGTTGGTAGATTCTGAGAGTAGAATGAGGCACCCAATTAGATTTATGTTTCATTTTAGTATTAATTTTAGTATTAATAATCCATGCAATATCTGGGAGATCAAAAGTAAAAATGATTTTTTGTGTATCGACCATTTAATTTGGCACCTATCTGGTAAATGAACTGCCTACGAAAAAAAATTGTGGAATTTTGTACTTTTCTTGATATGTGTATTTTTTTCCACAAGGGTTAGACTTTGTGCTGGTCTCCCCAGGGCAAGCTGGACTTGTGGGACTCTAAATTTCATTCTAGATCATGAAGCAGTTGACAGGGAGCAGAAGGCTTTCAAATGAGGAAAAAACCTCACTTCTTCATGAAGCATGGGTTGGCACAGGCATCTAAGAAAGCAGGACCAGCCTCTTTGCACAAGGACTTAGCTCTGTTTTTATCCCAATTGCCCAAGTGCTCTCTTTCTACATAAGTGTCCTGACTTTCACAAAGGAAATCTTAGTGAGGCTATAAATAGGTATCTATGCTATAATCAAGCAACTCGGAAAATCTGTCTACCTTGTATGACGTCCTGTGACTGCAAGGATATAATTATTTTAGGACAGATGCACAAAGTGGCACACGCATCAGGAATTCATTTGCTGTGGCAGAAAGCCCTGGAGTGACCATGTTTTCTCTCTCTCTCTCTCTCTCTCTCTCTCTCTCTATCTATCTATCTATCTCTCTCTATCTCTGTCTCTCTCTCCTCTCTTTCTCATCAATAAGTATATTTTTTAAATATTGATTTACGTATTCTAAATAGAGAATGATTTACCATAGGAAAGTAGGTGGTTATTAACTAGAAGCCTGTAAGAACTGATCCTAGGTTCAGGTCTTAAAGAGATCCAAGAATTAAACCTCCACATTGTAGAGGAGCTGGATTTCTGATGCTGCAAGTTCAAGGTATGTTCCAAACAAGAAGCTGCTTCTACCCCCCAGCTGTTTGGCAATACTGGGAAGCTGGAGAATGGACATGTGAGGCTATAATCCAGGAAACTGGGCAGTAGATGGTGGAATGCTACTGGAGGGGTCATCTCTCATGCCTGGGGTTCTGCTTTCCACAAAGCAATCAGAGCAAGAGTGGAAATGATCACGAGGGCCTTGGGTGAGCCTTGGTGAGCCTCCCGCCTCTGTCTCATTTGCAGAGCTGAGTTTGTATCTAGAACCCAAAAGACAGAGTGGAGGCTGGGTGGGCCCACACCAACATCCAGCACAGAGCCTTCACCTTTGCTGGGAATGATTCCTGCTCTACATATGAAGTTCAAAGCCCTGTGTGTCTTTACTTCAGAGATTTGTATCAGTGAATCAGATAGAACAGATTGTCCTTCCATATTTCATAGGTTAATTTTACTCTTGCTTACTGCTCACAAATATATACTTTTTCTAACATTCACTTCTATTTTTTTTCCTACATTTCATTGAGAATTTCTGTCGTCTTCATTAGGATGATGCACAAGTGTATTACTTCAGTGCTGATCCTTCTGAATTTCAGTTTTAGATGCTTTGATATTTGCAAGATGCTGAAATGCAGATTTTGCATTCTGACCTAAAGTTCAGAATTTGTGAAACTGAACTCTTGAACTTGCTGCTCCTAATCTCCTGATTTCTGTTTATATGTCATTAGACTTTTAAACCTAAAACCTTATCTCAGCTCCTCATCTTCCTGAAATCCCCAGTCAAGCCGAAAGGACCTGTTGGGTCATTCTCACACACTCTCTCTTTGTTTTATTCCCGCTTCTGCCTCAAGCTCACTGGATTTAGTGTCTTTACAATTCGCTTAGCAGTTAGACATGTTCAGCCATGCGATTCTCTTCACTTGTTGTCTTGAACACTACTTAAATTCTGGACTTTGCTGATTTCACTGATAGATGGTGTTAAGAATGCAGATTCTTTGTGTATTAAGACAAAAACTGTTCGATTAAAGTTTAATTTGAAAATTTTGCTTAACTGGCTCAGTTAGGAGCAGAAAAGATCAGAGCTATCCCTTTCCATATTAAGGACTTTTTGAAAGTGATCCAAGTGTGCATTCTTTTGTCAGGCAGCCTGCACCAGCATTGTTAAAACTCTTGTTCAAGTGACAGTCTAGAAGATAGGGTAATCAAGACAGGATCCCAAGTGTCTTGAAGCAAGCATTGTTTTTGCTTACAAGATTGTGTTAAGAGTTAACCTTATAAAAATGCTTTGGTTAGTTGAAATCAAGGACGTCCTGACTGACATTTCCTGTGTAATGTTGGAAACATTCGGCACTGCAAATCATCCCAACTGTTTGTTCTAATGAAACTCTGACTTCTAAGTAAGATGCCTCCTAACAATCCCACCATTAGTAATAGTCCATGAGGAACCTTCATTTGTCTCTCAAAGATGAGGTTCCTTTTCTGTGATAGCTATCCTTTGAAAATTAATGTTGAAATGAAAAGAATTGCCATACCCTTTTATATATTCATCATACAAATGTTAAGTTTGATCTTTATTATGAAAGGAAGGTCTTCCTTTTTGTAAATATACTACATTATCTAGCCCTTTCTTTGTCTCTAGGGACCAGAGAGTCTCAGCTGTGCACCTACTGGTAAAATCTTCTATACTGCCTTTCTCTGTTGTTACTACTGATATGAAAACAATGAGGAGACGAGAGCTAAAAGCCAGAAGGATTGGATAACTTTAGTTACTGAATTCTAACTTACCCTTTCTGTGTTGTTACTTACTACCGATATGGAAATAATTATGAGATTAGAGCTAAAAGCCAGAGGGACTGGACAACTTTAGTTGCTGGATTCTAACTTACCATGTAATATACAAAATTTTAGAAAGAATAGATTTTGCTTTAATCTTGATGTGCTATTAGTTCGAAAGGAAAATTGAGATTGTTCGGTTTGATTTCTTTTCTCGTGTTATAGCTGAAAGACTGATGCAAAAAAATTAACTTAGATATAAGTCATTGTTTTCAAATTTTTATACTACGAAAGATCTGCACCTTGATGCTATCAAAAGCTAGCTGCTATCAAACAGGCTAGAATGGATAAAACTGTCCTAGATTTGACCAGTTTATAAAGACTCAATTCTCTCTGCAATGTTGGCAAATAGCAAAACAATATGTGTTTAATTTTCTTGATTGGTTTGCCTTGATTAAGTTTAAATGCCCCACAGGGGAGGTCTGTGTTACAAGTCAAATTACTGAAGGCCATGTTGCATAACACAGAGCATCCTTGTTTGGGAGGACAAGAAATCAGTGTGTGTCTGACCATATGCAAAAATTAAAAATGGGTTTATAAAGAAGATGCTGAGCCAACAGTCATAATTCTGAGTTGTCTGGGTTCTCTTGTAGACATTTCTCTGCTGTGTCACCATTTTCAGTATTAGTCAATAATTATTGACTGAATGCAATGATGGACGGATGGATGAGAATGTACTTTTTCCTTTAAACCATATGTAGTGAGAGCACATTGTTGTGCTGCAGTTGTAATGGAGATACAGTACCTTAAAGTGGAGAAACCCTAGACTTGAGAGTGCAGAAGAGAAGAGCAAATGATCTATTTTGTTGATGAATCTAATGGTAGAGGGAGAGAATAGAATCCCAGACTAGAGAGTCATAAAGGCTGTGGCAAGCTAGGCAATTTTACAAAAGTCCAACACTTTATAATTAAGATACATGGTAAGATTCAAAAGAAATCATTCATGACCGGTGAAAGTATCCATGGGTAGAAAAATGCAACTTACAGTTTTTGGTTTATAATGTTTTGATCATTGGTTTATAATGACTTTGTAAGAGAATAAGGACCCTAGATCTGGGAGGTAGCCAGATGGGAGAGCTCTTGGGGTTCAACCCCCAGCACTGAATGTAAGGAGTGAATAGAGGTTGGGAGGGGAGAGAGGGAGAGAGGGAGGAAGGACTATAATGATGCCATGGAGTGTAGTCATAACTTTTGACTTGAGGTTTTCAGTAAGAATTGGTTATTTTTGAAAAACAAACATGGGACATATGGGTCATAAATTCAATCTGTTGTGATGCTTCATATATTCTTTGTCAGTGTTTAAATTGCCTCTTTGCTTCAACTCAGGTGCCTTCATACTTAGAGGGTTTAGTGCCTACGTTTTGAGTTACACCCTCTGTAGTAATCCTGATGTAGCTTAGAGTAAAACAGAGTACTCTTTTCAAATTATTTGTTGCTTATCTCTTCTAGAAAAGTTTTTTGAAATGAAGAAAGGACAATGTAAAGATGCTCTAGAAATTTACAAGCGATTTCTAACTAGAATGACACGAGTGTCCGAATTTCTCAAGGTTGCCGAGGTAAGAAACGTTGAGCTTTGTTGCTAAGATGATGAGATGATATCTACACTGTGCAGGGGAGCGTAGAGTTTGGCAAGACACACAGCCTCGGTATATTAGGCTTAGAGGTGACCTTGGAAGTCAACTTCCACAACTTGTCAATCAGAGCATACGCTGTACTTCTTTCTGCCAATCAAACGACCCGTCTGCATTCACGTAGAAGTTTCATGGATTACTGGGTCATCACTGTTTGTTCAAGTGTTTCATTCCTCCAATCTACCAAATGGCAGTTTTTTGAGTGTAAAATAAATGTGTTTTCTTTTGAACCCTAGATTTGCCTTTAGTAAAACCTATCCATTGTTTTGAATATAAATCAAAAATTCTTACCTCCTTTACATTGTGAATGATTTTAAAGTAATGAAAAAAATAAAACATGTGTAATTCATTTTATAAAGTTTATAAATTATTTCTTCAGGATATTGATTTACACATAATCATAATAGCTGTGTAATCATATCTGTAAATTAGAAAGTTTTTATTATAAAATCCAATTCTTGGCCCATTCCAGCATTGGAATTACTGGCATTTGTTGGAATGACCACTGAGTTTTTATGTTACATGTTGACTACTATCTGCTCGAGACTGACTTGGAGGTAAGGGGCGAAAGGCTCCAAGGCTCAACACAGGACACACGGTACTGTGACATGGGGCATGTGTGACATGTCTGTGCTAGCTTGTCATTTTGAAAGGAGAGCCAAAAGGACATGCATTTAATGCACGTAGTTTCAGAAGTACTGCATTCCATCATTGGCTTTCAAAGCTCCTCTTAGAATAGTTATTTCAGTTATAACGGAATAGTTATTTCGTTCCAATTCTGAGGCCAAAATACTATCACACTTGACCTTGAGACCCAGGTACCGTGCAGTACAAACGGTAGTCAAGTTTTGATATGGGAAACACAGTGCCCATATTAGCTTCTGTAAATTGCATATGTACTACAGGATGTCCGTGTGTCTTTCCTCGTGGGTTGATCAGTATTGTCATTAGGGAAGGATATCATTGCTTGAGCACATATATTTGCTGCTACGAGGGATGACTCCTTGTAGACTCGTGTTTGTACTCATACATTCCATCCTGTGTCTCTTCACACTTCATATCAGCCCAGGTCACATTGAGGCCTGTGAGGAGATACGCAGAAAAAAAAAAGATAGAACTGAAGATTCTATTTTTAAATAATTGAATAAGAAATGTTATATTTTATGAATATTGTAAGATTTTTTTATAAAGCAGATATTACTTTATTTTTAAACTGTAGTGGGAGGACCTTAAACATTTGCTCTTTTTCATATTTAAATTACATTATTCATAATTTGAATGCATTGTTTGAGGCAACATTGATAGTTTGGTTAGGATTAGTTAATACAAAAAGGATTTTAAGAACATTACAGACCTCTCTCTTCCAAACAGCTCTCATGTGTAGTATGGGCTCATACTTGGTTCCTAATCTAGTGTTAGCAATATTTGCCTGAAAAGTCAATAAAAGACATGCAAAATGACATTTTTTAATGTACCTATGGCTGTTCATGGTGGAGTGCTGGTGGGCTTGTGTGAGGCCCCGTGTTAGATTCCCAGTACCACACAAACAAACAAAGCACACAAATGAGGTATTTGGAAAATACTAATAAGTTGTCCATCATATAGAGTAGTAGAATACTTTTTTGGAAATGTTTGAACTTCCCAGAGGAATTTCATGAAGTCCAGATAACTCAGCACGTCTTAGATTCTTACATTCATGCTGCCTAAGACAGACAACTAGGTTGTGTAAAACAGTCGTCATACAGGTAGTAGGCGTTTCTGCTAAATGTTATTCCCTTCCATAAGACACATTATTGGTGTTTTGTTACTCCAAGGTAAATATAAGACTTGTGGGAGTCATGCCTTCCAGAATATATGCAGACAAATGTATGAAATTTGTCCAAAACTTCACATGGTCCTTCAGTGGCATTATGTTTCAGAAGTTTAGGGCTATAAAAATAGCAGTGTTGACAGTGAGTCCCTACATTGTGTCTTTCAAAAGAATTTTCCACTTAATGGAAACATCTTTTTTCTAAAGTGATCCTATAATTAATATATATCCAATAATATATTCATTTTATGATGCTTCCATTATTTATGCTTTTGTTTTTTTCAATTTTTGACATTTTATAACTGAATCTACTATATTCTTACCTTATTCCCCCAATTATTCTCTCTCGTCCCTCCCTCTGCCTGGGTACCCTGGGTACCTCCCTCTCTCATCCCTCCCTCTGCCTGTGCACCCTGGGTACCTTTCTCTGCCATCCTTCCCTCTGCCTGGGCACCCTGGGTACCTCCCTCTCTCATCCCTCCCTCTGCCTGGGTACCCTGGGTACCTCCCTCTGCCATCCCTCCCATTGGTACCCTTTTTCTTCTACATTGAGCCCCATCTTACTTTCAGGCCTTTGTTAACCCATTGAATTAAATTGGGGTTGAAATTGATCACCTAAAACAGTCTAAAGTACGGAAATGGATGAAGGAAGTTACTTCCATTTATAATTTCCATAATTGCTAATAACATAAGTGAGTTTCGGGAGCATTAATGGCTTCCCTGAAACAAGAGTTCAGTCTTCAGAAGATAAAGCCCAGACTCTGTATTCCAGCATGACTGGATCCAGAGAGATGAAGGCCAGCGTTCTACACCACTAGAGACATGTTTGATGTTCACACTGAAGGGGGTGAGCTGCTGGTATTCAGTGGGAAGAGGCAGGGCTATGGCCAGATACCCTGTGATACCCAAGACATCCTACAACACAGAATTGTTGCATGAAAAAATAGAGTATATGCAATATGCTATTACTGTGTAAGAACAGAGAATATATGTGTTTCACATTTCCTTGGTTATAAAGGAACTCTAGAAAAATATGTAAGAAACTAACAAGGTTGTTCTGTCTATGAGAGAAAGGATAGAATCTACACCCTGAATAAGTTATTAAAACTAAAAAAAAATTCCATGAGAAATTAGTGGGAATGATTATTTAAATTTTGTCTAAGCAGTTTCATAATTTTGAGTTGCTGTTGGCCATGGAAACTATCTTTAAATTTTATATTTTAGCTTATTTTATATTATTTTTGGATTCTAGTAAAATTCTATACATGTGCTATAACTAGCTATACGAATGAAATAATTTATGGTATTGATTGGGAAACTACATAAAGAACATAAAGTGAGATTGACCTACAGACTAATAATTCTTGTGCATCAAGACTGAGCTGTAGTGTTAACAAAGTTTGCATATGCGCTTACTTTAAATGTTAATTTCTTAACATCTCACCTGGTAACTTCTGATCTTTTCAATCCACAGCAAGTGGGTATTGATAAAGGGGACATTCCTGACCTCACACAGGTAAGTGACTCACTCCTTGCTCACACAGGTAGGTAAGTGACTCCTTGGAAGAGTCAGTATGCATGAACTGCTTACCTCATAGATTACCACAATGGCATACTCTTAAAAACATTTAATAGATTTTGGGTTTAAGCCAACCAATTTTCTTGGAAATTATTCTGCCTTACCTTTTTTTTTTCTAATCAATAACTGTGTTTCTGGAGGCCATTGGAGCATTTTTCTGTCCTTAAGATGTAGTTTCTTCTTTAAAAACAATTGATTTTACTAATTGGGCTCACCTTTGATTCTGAACTTGAATTAAAACAGAGCTCTGAATAAGGTGAATGAAAGAGTCTGCGCCTGTCCTCCTAGCTCCCTGTATGCAGGAAGGCATGAGTGTGTCACAGCTCTACACTCATTCTTGTTCCCCCCTATGAAGAGGAGAATAAATATGTATGTTTTCTCCCCAAGTAGTAATGGCATATGAGGGGGGTTTCCAGGCCCCATTTTAAGCAACAGATTGACTTGCTTCCTCACCAGTCTTTTCATCTGTCATGTGTGTCCTGGGTATAGCTCCTGCCATAAAGGATCAGGCTTGGTCACAGATACAGACTTGTCCAGTGGCCTTCCTTATAGTGACAGGAACTGTGGTGACATGACTAGACACTGAGCATAACTAACTAGAAGCAGTGTTGTAGCAGGAGAGAACACAGGGCTGCTATCTGATATGGAAGGCATGAGCATATGAATTTTGTGTCTCTGTAAATTTTCAAAAATCATTCTAAAAGAAGAAAACGGTCACAGTATTAGCTCCCACTTTTTAAGACTTTCAAATAGTGTGTTAATAATTTGCTGTCCTTATAATGCTTTGAAATATGTATGTATTTCAAATAATGTTGGTCTTTATTTTTTATTAAAAACTAGGAAAGCTCAACCAATGGTCATCTGTATTTGTTATTAAAGTATGACACATAAAAATTATTCATAAATAAAATTCACAGAGCAGTTCAGAACATGATGGCTTCATACGTTTTAGTTTAAAAGTTGTGAGTTAGCTCCTACGAGCAGACAGAATATTAGTTGAAAATATTTCTGCTGTTTTTAGAGTTATTTGACTAGGTACATACCTGGATAAGATATTGGTATGTTTAAACAGGATTAAAAATTAAGTGCATAAAATATTTTTAAAATCTCTTTATTAAAAGTAGACTTTGCAACATTGTAATAAAAAGCAAGATTTAAGAGTTTTATTTTTGCAGCTGCAATAAAGTTTACCATGTGATTTTTTTCTAAATACCAATTATAAATAATACGTTTAGAAAGATTGACAATATTCAGCTCAATGAAATGCTTTTAGAAATAGCAGGTTGTTTTCAGCACTGAAGGCAACCCTCATCTCACTGTGGCTGTGGAATGAATGAAGAACTAGACACTTCTGATCAGGAGTGTCTCAGGCAAGACCAGGACCTCCTTAGTCCCAGTGGGGCAGTCTAAACGCCATGAGAGCTTGAGTGAACGACATCAATCTTTGCTGTTTCTGAAAACTTGAAAATGATAGCATATCATTAAAAGAAGGGTCACAGGCATAGGGTTCATCGATAATACTTACTATTCATTACAATTTCTATAAGCTCTGAAATCCTTGGACATATTTAATAATATAAAGTATATGCTTTCATAATGTGGAGAGTAAACGCCACCCCTAAAGAAGGAACATTCTACCCTGGACCTAATAGCTGTTCTGTAGTAGAGTTGTTTGAAAGTAGGAGTGTTCTGTTCTCTGCTTTTTTGTGACCTTAAGAGCCACAAAAACTTTCATGGGAGCATTTATTTTTAAATTATCTCTCATAAAAATCTTTAGTTAAATTCTACTGTATGCATGTAAATTCTAATACAAGAATATGGAGTGTTTCTGGAATTTCTTAATTAAAGTTAATTAATTAAATGCAATAGAATGATAAGCAACACTTCCCATTCCCACAATTCTCAGTGAGAGCTTTTTCCTGAGGCTTAGGGAGGCCTCTGAGTGGGGATTTAGGTCAGGGTGTCATGTCTTCAGGCCTGAGCTAGAATGAGAGGTGTTGTGTGATGGCTTCCTTTACCTACATAACCAATCTGTATTCTCTTATCACAATAACTTCACAACTTTAATATGTATATCAACTAAATGCCTCAATAATTAGAAAAATATTAACTGTTACTGATTATTAAGGTGGTCCCCCCCAACTCCCACTGAGGCCTTCTTTTAAAATGCGGTTAATAATATGTCCTAGTATTTCAATTAACAGTGGATCAGTGAATTTTATTCTATTTTTAAATTTCTATAAGTTTATATTTGGGCACCTAAACTTTTAACTTTGGTGCATATAAATATCCATTCCTTTCTGACTGTGGTTTTGTCATGGCAAGTGCCATCTTAGTGAATTGCATCCAATGGTCCCTGCATGGGAAGCACACCGCAATGTCGTTGGGTGTGCAGTGGGCTTTGTGTAATGAAGATGGGCCTAGCTGCAATTCCACAGAGTTTATTTAAATACCAAAAGAACCTGGGATGAAATCATTTCACATAAATACAGAAACTCATCAGTAGACCTCAGCCATACAGAGTTACAGTGATGTTACAGTGTGTTTCCTCTGAAAGAGAACAATGTAGATGTCTGTTTTTATTTCTGATCATAGGCTCCCAGCAGTCTCATGGAGACCCTTGAACAACATCTAAACACATTAGAAGGCAAGAAACCTGGAAACAAGTACGCATTAGTTGTCTACTCTAAATAAGATTAAGTTTATTGTGGTCTTTCACTGATGCCATTTCAGGGTTTGCTTTGCTGCCATTTTTCTAGGTTCCCTCAGAACCCCCACCCTCTCTGCTAGCATAGGACACCATGACCTCATGTATGGGACCCTGTCTGCTGGCATATGTGGTAGACGAGCCTCATGGCACCCATGGTTGACTGGACCTGCTAACTTACGTCTTTGCCCTCAGAAGGAATTCATAGCACAAAGAAAAGCATTGCTCCAATTGGAGATCAAAACGTCTGTGGTTAATCATGAGCATAAACACGCATCGTTTCCCGCATCCGTGAGCTCTCTGCTCCGTGACCCACCTCACTGTGAAGAAGCAAAGGCTTCCAGTGGATTCCAGGACTGCAGCTCTCCCCTGAGCCATCAGGCACACTGCACACGCATGCTGCTGACATTTGTTTCCTGTAGAAAGAATGGAAGTCAAGCAGTGATAAGTGCAACCTCACATCTTGTGGTTGGGTACTCAGGTTTTTGACTATTTTTCTTCATTGTGTGTAAAACAAATGCCCAGCTCCATTTTCCCATCTCTGCAGCAGGTGTGACCCTGCTTTATTGTCAAGCCCTGGTGCTTTTTAGTCCTTAGGTATACATATATATATATTTTGGTCCTTAGGTATTGTTCCCAGTATAATTCTTTGTCTTGGACCCACCCTGGTCCCATCTTACCCATCTGGACAGAGCCATTTGCAGCCCTTCCTTCCGAAGAAGTCATTCCTCCATAATCCCAAACTTCTCTGTGTTGTGGCTATTTTTTTTTCACATATGTAATTTCAGTAGATTTTTCTGGCTCTCATTGTCAGGAAGCTGTCATACTTTATTATCTGAACATTGAATTTAGGCATCTCTACTGAGCTGGCTTGTCTTAGTCACTAGTTATGGTAGCTTTAGGTGTGTTCCACTTGGGTTGAGAGCCAAAGGCATCAGGTAACCCAAAATCTGATGGTTGCAGAGCTGTGATCAGTGTCCACAGTGGGTTGAAACTGCAACCGTCACTTCTTTCTGACCCCTCTCTCTGAACACACTCCCAGAACTAGGTTTGTCTTGTTACTTTTGTGGTGATTTCCTTAGCTAAGTGTGATTTCTGTCTCTTTTTTTCCAAGTTAGTATAGAAATGATTGGGTTTTAAATTTTCAGGGACAGTAGCAGAGCTTTCAGGCCCTTACTGCATGGAGCCATGGATGGCAGGACCTCTCTGAGTTGTTACCACAGGTCAAGCTCTGCCCCAGCAGGGCTGTGAAATACAAGCTTTTGACAAAGAGCACATCACATCACCGTGCATGACGCCCTCTTCCAGTCATAGCTGGAGCCACCCTCTGTTAGGAAGGCAAAGGAATTGTGTAGGATTTACACAAATAGGGACAAGAAGCTGAGAAATATCCCTGCTCCAGCAGCAGAAGGACCTTGTGTTCTGAGGGCATGTACATGTCCCCTAGAACCTGTCTCCCCTAAATTCAAGTCTAAATTTGCCCCCTTGAGGCCACTGTGAACTAGTTTTGAAAACAATAGCTGTGGGCATTGTTTCATTTCCAGAAAGGGGAAATAAAACCCAGCAGCCTTCCATTTAAATTAACTTCTGTGATAATAATTTTCTCCCCTTTTAAAATAAGTCTACAGTAGTAAGATTCCTTTCATAAATTGGATAAAACCACATTTGAATTTCTTTTTCTTATGCCCAATTTTCAAAACAAATGAATTGTAATAGTTAACTCTTTTCTTCTTTGTATGTCTGTGCTTGCTTGGGAACTTAAGTGAAGGGTAAGTACTATGTTGAGTGATTTTTGCATTTGATAATTACAAAAAATGCAAAAAAACCACTTTTACTACTATTCTATATTTGGTATTTGGGCCATTTAGACTGAGAAGTGTCCATCTTATCTATCTAGGTTTTTTAAATTATTATAGTTAATTTATGTCTCCCAAGGTGGCTGGCATAAATGTTTCTGTTTCCTTTTAGAATCCTAAAATCGAAGAATTTCCAGAACTAACAATTTCTGAGGTATATAGGTGTTCCTCTTAGATTTTCGAAAGTAGTGATTTTTTTTCATTTGTTAGGTAAACAAAAAGAATTTCTCCCTAGCATATGACAGAAGTGTCAAAAGCCAATTTTACAAACAGAATGCATAATTTGAAATTATTTGCTTTGCCTGCCAGAGCAAGTTATGAACTATTCATATGCATATATTAAAGCATTTGTAATCACATGCTATGAAAATATGAATACTCTTTATATTTAGTGCCTCATGTCTACTAATGCTCATTTTTTAAAATAAAATAAAAAATTATTTGGCCTATCTTTGTATATTCTCTTTTTATGATTCCATATCATGGAAAAATAAATTTTATTTTATTCCACATCTGTGTCCTAAATATTGAGGATGTGATTAAAATTATTTGGAAAATACTAATAGGTTTTTACATCTCTATTTTTTCTGGGAAGCATTTATACTCAAAACTACATTAGTATTATTGTTTTGAGTCAAATAAAGCACAAGATGGTTTCACAGCTTACTTTTTCCATAATAGAAAAAAACCTTGATATTCACTGTGTTCATAATAAAAACCCATAGATCCATTTATAACATTTAAGATCATTTCAGTAGAGTACAACATAGGTTGTCATTCAGTCTTTTTTAAAATTATTATAGTGCCTGAGTTTTCCCAACTCGATTCACTATGTCCCAGATTTCTCTTTATGAAATTTTAAAAATGAGCACTGATCTTTAATAAATGTCCTTGTCTATACGTAAGAGATTGTAGTATTTTCTTTTATGAAGGACAATGAATAACAGTGGGATGGAAAATCAATCAAGAAATACGTAATATACAGAAATGTATGTGTTGTAAGAGAGAAACAAGTGTGCTCTGTTCATGGGGGGAATGGGCAAGAATGTGGACCAGGCACAAGCTCCGAGCAGTAGACAGACATGGAGCAGAGAACACCCAACACGATAGAATGATGAAGGTACACAGCTTCACTATCAGACAGGAGGGGCTAAGACAGGAAACCCAGGCCAGCCTGAATGACACGGGAAGACCCTAAAAGTAAAGTGATGCTACTTGGGCAAGTTGTTAGCCTCCCTGAGCCCAGGAGCCTTCAGGTTTTACTAGTGACCAATAGTCCTGTGGAGGCAGCTCCGACTCAATGAAGCTAAAGGCTGAATTTGGCCAATGGAAACACAGGTCATTCATCTTGACAACTTAGCTTCTCAGAAAATTAATTTATTATAAAATGAGTTCATGAATATTTTCTCATTTAAGATTTCAAATAATATATAAAGATAATACAAAAAAGGCCATGTGCTATGTAAAGTGCTAAGGACATAAAATGGCAGAGTGACTTCCCTTCAAAGAACTTAGCGTTCAGGTAATTAAAGAGGCCGTGAAGATGCAGTGTGACCGGTGGCATGGTGCCTACTCCAGGGGACACCTGCAGGCATCATTGAGGAACAGTGTTCTTCTGGGATTGTAGCAAACAGATAACCTTGCCAGTGGTGACTTTTCGTATGGCTTTGAGTCTCATCTTTAACAGCAGGTGGCAGTGTTCTACTGTTTTTAATGCATCTTTGCTTTTGCTGTCTGGTAGGCAGTATGTTCAATTTTTATATATTGGCTGAAAAATATATTTCATGACCTTGCTTATTGTCAACTTTTTCCTATGATTAGTATGCCTCATGTTAATACCTTAATGAATTGGTTTTTGATCAAGAAGGAAATGAATTTATTTTTAGAAAGTTACCATTCATCGTCTATTTTTGTTTGTATTGAGTAAATATTAGTATTTTCTTAAAATTAACTACTTTTCCATATGTAAAAGGGGGAAATATGATAATGAAGTAACAATTAGCCAAAAATTCATGAGAGATTTTTCAACCTTATGATGCTTGAGGTTTTTAAGTTGCTAAATAACTTACTGTCGTTGCAACAAACACTGAACCTTTTTATTTCAGTAGATCCTTTGAAATGAGCACACACATAATATATATATATATATATATATATATATATATATGAATAATGTGTATATATAAAATGTATTATTATTGGTGAAAATTCATAATTTGAACCAAATTCTAGTTTTTTCACCTCTAGCACCTCATACACTATAAACAATGTTCTAACTTTTAGAATTTGTTTAATTCATTCCTAATAATATTCTCTAAAAAGTAAGTGTCAAAGTTACTATTCTTTTTCAAGTTCATGTTACTTGTAACAGGTAGATAGAAATATTTTCCCTAGGGACTTTTCATTACAGACAGGAAAATAACAAAAACATACAAACTTTGGAAGTGTGAATATGGGTGTTGAGTCTATTTCAGACAGAAGCCTCTTTTAATTTTTTTCTCTTGAGTTCCTTCTTTTATCCATAATAATTATAATTAAATGATTCATTATATGGCTTTTCTCTGTAAGTTTTACAACTTTTTAAAATAATAGACCAAAAGTTTTTTTTTTTGGGGGGGGGGTTGAGGTAGGGTCTCACTCTAGCCCAGGCTAACCTGGAATTCACTATGTAGTCTCAGGGAGGCCTCACCACCATCCTCCTGCCTCTGCCTCCTGAGTGCTGGGACTAGAGGCGTGTGCCACCATGCCCAGCTAAACCAAAAGTTTTTGAATGAAAATTCTACTTAGTATGTTTTTCATAAGCATTGGAACTTTTCTAAAAAATTGAAATTTGAACGGTTTGTTGTTGGTGGATATAGACTTTAATGATGGACTCAATTCCTGTACTAGACAAAGATAATAATGTTGAATTTAAGAATTTCTAGAACTAAAACAAGTCAATGGGAAATACTGGAAAGGGACATCATAATGAAATCTAGTAGCTTCTCCACCACTATAAAAAGCTGTACATCAAACAGTGTAAGGCTTCGTGAAGGGACATTCAAGTTCAGTGCTGGCTCAAAGGAATCCAGGCGCATTCCAAGTTCATGTCTGTGTTTCCTTTCAGATCTGGGGCTCCCTCTCCATTAAGTAAGGTAAGTATAGTTGCCGTTCTTGCTTTTGTTTTCTTGCTTATCATTTTACCCTCATTAAGTGTACGCGGTTCATTGGTATTGAGCAGGTTTTTGAGGGTTTCTTCTCTCTCTCTCTCTCTCTCTCTCTCTCTCTGTCTGTCTCCATTTTACCATCATTATGTGCTCAGTTCAGTGGCACTGAGCACATTTATATTGCTCTACAGAAATTACACTGTCAGTATTTTTTCATCTTCCAAAAATCAAAAGTCTGAGCTTATTGAATATTAGCTACACATTCCTCTGACCTTGAGTCCCTGGTAATCGCTGAGATAATTCTCACTCGAGGAATTTGATTGGTCTAGATTCAGAGAGTAATTTTTTGTAATTCATTTGTTTACCTAACATGTCTTCGTGGTTTAGCCTGAGGCTTCAAATACAAATGTCTTTCTTTTTGAAGGTCCAAATTCCACTGTACGCAGGCACCACCACTTGTTTATTCATCTGTCAATGGATACTTGAGCGGTTTCCACCTATCTCACATGACGAATAATACTTCTGTTAACTTGAGTGTGAAATACTTGAGCCCCTGCCTTTAAAATCTGAGTGTATATAGAAGTGAAATTGCTGTGTCACATGACTTAATTTTTTAGAGAAGATCATTATTATATGTTTATGAATTCCCCATTATATTAGTTTCTGAGCTCAGTGTAGTATATTATAGGTAATTTTGTCCTCTCTTAGAACTAAATATTCTTAAGTAGGAAGGGTTTTCTTGCTCTTATGTGATAACTGAAACCATATGCATCGGGTATGTTAACCTAGTTAAAAAGCCTTTTCACTTGCTCCAAATCATAGTTTTAGGAGTTGAGTAAGGCGCATGAGGTTAAGGACAATTTTAATGGTAGAGAAAAATTGTAATTCGGTGTCTTTCCATAAGCCTGCCTTCACCTCTCCATCTTTCTTGGCATGTAGAAGGACAGTTTTAGGTTTTCCATGGCAAGAGCATTGACTTCTAAAGGTCTGTAGTTCACATCCATCACTGCATTTTTTTTTCAGGCAAAAGCATAATAGTTGTGTACTTTCTTCTTTGACAGATGCCCATTAAATAATTGCTGCCATTACAGACATTCAAGGGTGTCATTATGACTGTTAGTGACTCTCAGATGCCATGTACTGTGCCAGTGCCCAGCTGGCCGGCTGCCTAAGATTCCCACAAGGCCTGGATAAAAAGAGTAAAATTAAAGTAGCAAATATCTTTCTGATTTCTCTGTTATGCAACCACATTTAAAGCCATTAATGTGAACATGTCCAGCTTCTGAGTGCTCAGTAGAGTGTGGTAAGATCAGGGCTTCCTTTGGGACAGTCTGTCGTGACATTCTGACCAAATGAAATTTTACTGATATTTTCTTTTTCATAATAATAGGATTATTTGGGTCCTGTTCCTCTCCAAACTCTCATATTTCCTTAGAGATTATTGTTACAAGGCATTTATAATGGGCTTCTGTTGACCTTCATTCTGCATTCATGTTGGTAGTAATATGTACTGTAAGTTCTCTATATTGTTTTATACAAATTATTTTTCTAGATTAATTTACAAGGATTTGTTCAAAAATAAAAGTCATTTTGTTTTGAGACTTGTCAGTGTCCATGGTGGATAATTATGCAATTAACTACTGTTAGTTCATGTTTTTCTCTTCCAGTAGTATTCCTTTTGGAAGAGTTGAACTCTTTGTGACAGAGAGGGGATTGAATCACAAGTTTCTGAGCAATTTACATCCATACTGTTCTGCCTCTCTCAGTGTTCAGCACTTTTCAGATGTCTAGCTATTGAAATTTGATCTTATTGATTAGTTTTATTCTTGGGTGAAGGAATACTGGCCGCACATAATTGAAGTAGGAAAGTTACTACAATTTTCTTATGAATTCTGTTTGTTTGTGTGTTTGAGGTAAAGTCGATCTCTAGCCAGGCTTACCTACAATTCACTCTGTAGTCCCTAGCCGGCCTGAAACTCACATTGATCCTCCTACCCCTTCCTTCCAAGTGTGTGTGCTGGGATTAAAGGTGTGCTTACCACATCCGGCGTTTCATCCTTCTTTTAAAAAATATTTATATTATTCTTTTTAAAACCCCCTTTAAGTTTGTTCTGTTTGAAGTCTGGTGCTCTGCCACAGCAGAGCCTCTACTTATTCTTGGTCCCTGTGTATTTGTTGGTCACTAACCCTCATTTCCACGGACAGAATTAGGGATCCGTAGACTGTTTTGAATGTCTCATTACTTTTTCTCTTATGAACACATGGGAATATAAATATACCAGATAAAGCAGAATTATTATAGTAACTATACAAAATTTCTAATTCCTTCTCATATGAGCTGACTATTAGCTTCTCTTTTAATAAAATAGGAAAGCTAGGTTTAGATTTTATTTCCCTGTTGAATGATTTTATTTCACAGTAGTGATGTCCTCAAACTGTTAGTGATTTGTTGTCTGGATGTTCAAGTCACCTGAGAAGATGTCACACGAAGTACTTAGGATGAGAAGGAAAAGCATGACCCGAGTTTTATAGCACTTAAAGCCATTGATGATTGTTGACAACTGATCAGATCTTTCCCAACAATTTTAGATTCGGGAAACACATTTAGCTTGGTTTTAAATATATAAACCAAAATCACGACAGCATCGAAACAAATATTTCATCAAGATCTTATGGAATTTACATTTAACTGTTAGACCTCGAGGCATGTTTTGACCAGTAGTGATTCTTATCATTCTTCATTTTAATTGTTCTTGAGCTTTTTTTATATCTCATGAGAAATTACATATATGCTGGGAATGCTGTGTCTCCACATTGACCACATGTCCTGTGTGTCTTATCCTTCAGTCTTCTCCAGTCACAACTGTTACGTCGCCTAACTCTACACCAGCTAAAACCATCGACACATCCCCACCTGTCGACCTGTTCGCAACTGCGGCTGCGCCTGTCCCAGTAAGGTTAGTTAAGGAGCATGCGCTGAACTGGTCATTAATATTTTGATTAGATTTTTGTTTCGTTTTCATGTACTCTACCCAGATGATTCCACTAACTAAAACCTAACCCTCATGCTGAGTGCTTTGGAAGTTATTTTTGCTTTATAAAGTAAGCGCATTATGTTTTTATAGTTACTTAAGCGTGTATACCTTTTTAAAAAAATTTTGAACACAAGTTATTTGTTAAAATGAGGTAAACATACCTTTTAATCTTTATGAAGTTCACACTGAGGGGGAGAAATGGACAATAAATGAAGTTACATCCTCAACAGCAATAAAGAGGGTCTTAAGTTTGATTCAATGTGTAAATCCAAGAGTGAAAGTTATTAGTATTAATAATTTTAGGTGTATTTCCTTCGTTGAATCTTACTTTATAACAAAAGCCACAGAACATAATTGTTCCTAGCAGAGGGTAAGTTGAGGCAATAGGGGAAAAGTCACAGTTGAACAGGATTTTGATCCCATTGGCATTGTGTCAAACGAAAAATTGACTTCATGTTGTAGACAACCAGCACAGAGTTCTTTTTTTTTTTAATTGTCCATAATGAGTTACATTGTTTAGTGGGCCAACAATGAGTTGTTATCCCCAATTCCTCATTGCCCTCCCTCCCCATCCCCAGTCAGCTGGATATCCTCCTCCGTGGGCAGTCTGGATCAATCCTGGTGGCAGGGGACCATGGATAGCCTAGTATTCAGCCAGGTTCTCCTGGCCATGCCTCTGATATTCTCCCCCACCACGGCTCTCCCAATCTTTCCTCCCCCTCTTCTGCTCAGTTCCCTGAGTCGTGGTGGGTGAGTATTAAGGCTGCTTTAATGTTGAGAACTTAGGGGTCTCTGTACTTCTGCTTTAGGTTGTGTCGAAGATCACTGGTGTCTGAAGTTTGTATGTCTTAAATTCCTAGAAAGATTATCAATGCTGTAAAAATCACCCACCCACCCTGTTAGACATTTAGGAAAGGAAATGAAAGGAAGATTATGACTATATTGTAGGTTCTTATGAAATTGGATACTGTGGAAAATTTTGGTGATTTTCAGTTTCTTTTGTGCAAAATGTGAAAAGAGTTTCAAAGAGCTTCAAGGCCAGCCCCCACAAGGGGTTTGAGGACAACTGCAGAGAATGTTGGAATGAACATGAGTATTGCTCTCACTCATGTAGAGACGCTTTCCTAGGAGGGGAGACACTGAGAGACTCCACTCATCAGAGCGGAGATTTCTAACACACCCTCCAAAGCTAGAGAACATTGTGGAAGAGGGGTGCAACGAACGTCAGAGATGCAGGGTACTTTGGGGTGCTCTTCCTTCAAAAAACCGACTGGGGCATTCATGAATCCATAGTGATTTCTGATACACTCATAAGACCAGCACGCTTTGGAGCCCATCACCATGTTAGCATGAAGGACAGAGGAGGAGAAAATGATGTCTTTTAAGCAATCACATCCTTTCTTCAAACGAGTATTAGCTGGGAGCCTCCTGTGTGACAAGAATAAAGATGTCTCTGCTGTTTTGGAGACAGATGGGGAGCTTGGGATACTGAGGGCTCCTCAAGTCTAAATGTAACTGGGAATCACGTGAAGGGCTTGTTAGAACGAAGATGTTCATGTCGTAGATGGAGGGTAAACCCAAATTTTGCATTTCAAACAAGGTGCCAGAATAACTGAGTTTGGAGCGGCCTTTTGAACAACCAACCTTGGGCTCCTATTTTGGAACTTTTGTAGATAAACAGCTTTGAAAATCACAGCCTCAACTGAGTAAGAAAAATAAGCTGTGGTCATTTTAGGTGAGCCCTCTTAGAGACAAACTTGATATATTAGTAATCATCTCATTTAGTTATTTATTGTTCACCTTAATATGGTTTAGTCTATGAATTCTTAAGACATGAATTCTTCTATATGAGCAATTAGAAAAGAGAGAAAAGGTAACCTCAAGGTCATGATGTTTCCTGTCCTTTAGCACAGACCTGTGGCCACTTCTCCAGCTCGCCATCTGCCTTTGTAAATAAAGTTTTATTGACACAAAGGCATGATGATGAATTTTGTTTTCTATACTGTCCCTGTCTTTTGTTCTGCTGCAGTGGCAGAGCTGAGTGAGGTCGATAGAAGCCACCTGCCCCTCAAAGCTCCACATTCTTTCCATCTATTCCTTTCCATAAGTGATGTGCCAAGCCTTGGCCTCTTCAACTATATTCCTATTGGACTTAAAATATCCAAAGCCATTGATGTTTAAGAAAAGCTTTACCCTGTAGGTGCAATGTCTGATTACTCCGTTTTCCTTCAGCACTCCTAAGCCATCAAGTGATCTCCTGGATCTACAGCCAGACTTTGGAGGGGCCGCAGCAGCCGCTGCCCCAGCACCAGCAGCAGCTGTGGGGGGAGCCACTGCCTGGGGAGGTGAGTGGAGGCAAGCAGGCTTCCTGGTCTCCAAGAATTTTTTGTGGCTGCTTTACTTTGGGCTATAATTGTTCTAAATACCTTCAGATTATCCACAATGCTGTTAGACCCTTGGAGGAAAGATGCTAACAATGCGATTGGCTGATTGAGAGCCGTATCATGAAAGAGACAGAGAAATTCCCATAATGCAATTTAAATGGTTGAATCATTCAAATCACCACATCATTTTGAAAGATCATTCATTTATTCATTTGAGAAAGAAAGAGGGAGAAAATGTGCCGGACACCAGGGCCTCTTGCCATTGCATACAACATTTAGACACATGTACCACTTTCTATGCCTGGCTTTACATTGAGTACTGGGGTATAGAATCCAGGCCCTTGGGCTTTGCAAAAACCACTGAACCATCTCTCCAATCCCTCACTGTGTAAATTTTAACGTTGAAACAAAGGAAGTATTTTCTTCGTGATGCCAAAGTTCTGATTCTTTTCAGTAATGTTGCTTAGCAATTCAAACTTTAGTCTGAAGATTTGACAAGACTTTGAATTTATGAGGTCGCTCAGTAATTTCTAACTTGGTGTGATAAGCACAGTTCTTGCGGCAGGAAGGTTGAAAGGTCATAGTGGGGGGTAGAAATTTTCTAAAGCACAGCCTCCCACCCACAGATATTGACTGAGGCCTTAATGACCCCACACTGAATACCAATTAACCCCACTGAGAAGAACCTTCAGGGATAGTGGGTCCTGGGAAGACATTTGTTACATAAAAAATAATTTTTGGAAGTACATTTCCTGGATCCCTTTTATACTTCAATTGACTTTTTTACATAGTCTTTGATTTCATTTACTTAAAATCTATAGTGTATCCTTGTGGGTGTCAACGAAGATCTATATACTGTACTCACTGCTTGGCTAAGAAGAATCAAACTGAGGGACTTAATTCCCAGTTGACCCATGGCTCTCAAACAAATAACTGTCCAAAAATGTTTTCTTGAAAACATTTACTATTAATGCAAAAAGGAAGTATTTGCTACCCAATTCTCAAAGCCATACAGAGCCATTGTGAATACTGTACCGGACCACCACAAATTAGCAATGAAATTTTCAACAAGTGTAAGACATGACAGTTGCAAATGTAAAAGCAACATGGTTAAAAGACTTGCTGACTCAGCGAGAAGAAGACAGCAGGTTCAGAGGACCTGAAGAACTCCTTCTGGTCAGGATTTGACCAGTCCTGTCAGAGTGAAACTGGCCAGGGCTGGGAGATCACTGGTTCCCTGGTCAGTAAAGTGCTTGTCTTGTGAGCAGACAACCTGAGCACAATCCCCAGAATCCATTGGAAAAGCAGAGCATGGCATGCGTTTATAATCCCAGTGCCAAAGAGGGGAGACATGCAGATGCCTCTGGCTCACTGGCCAGCCATTCTAGCCTACTTGGAGAGTTCCAGGCCAGTGAAAGACAGTCTCAAAATAAAAATGAGAAAAAAGTAAAAAATAAAAAAAAGAAGGTGGTGACATTCCTGAGGAATAACACCCTGGAATGTCCTCTGGCCTCAACACACACACACACACACACACACACACACACACACACACACACACACAAATAAGATTCGATACAATGCTGTTACTATGCCATAAAGCAATAAAAACCATAACCTTGGGGTGAGTTCTTCTTCCAGAGAAAAACTGTTTCCATCACCAGCAAACAAGATCTGTAATTTAATACATCATTTCAGAGGCAGAGTCCTTAATTAACAGTAAGTAGCAAAGTCAAATGAAGTTTCTATTACCCTAGGTAATAATAGTCCTGCACAGGTTTCTTAAAAGTATGTCAGCACCACATCAAAAATACATCCTGGAGAGGAGTTTTCTCTCTAGGAACTGTGGAGGCTGAGATGCTTTGTGAGGCCTGAGGCCAGAAATAAATCGCAGCCCCACTGGGTGCGCTGTGGAGAGTCCCCACCAGGGAGTCTGTGTGAGCAGATGGCATATTGTGGCAGGAAGGAGCCTGGTACTTCTCACCCATGCCTTCCTGAGTCTGTCCCATCCTTCGCCTCTCTATCACCACAAAGGGGAGGTGGCATTGGGGAAAGGGGACAAGAAAACAAAATCGTTTATGTTCATGTTTCACTCATCTTGTGTCTTCTGGAATCTCAGAGTCTAGAAGGAGTTGCACATGTCATCAAATAACGATGTAAGACCCACTGACAAGAGAAATGTAGCAAACATTTATAAAGTGTCTAGAATAGTTTCAAAAGAGAATGCATTTTTATTTCCAGGGTTTTTGGTAGCTAAAATAACAGAAAGAAAACCAATTTAGAAATAAAATAGACAACCTTAAATATGAACATTTTAAATGTTGATTTAGGGAGCTGGGGGAATGACTTAGTGGTTAAAGATGCTTGCTTGCAAAGCCTGCCAGTCTGAGGTTCAATATTCCTGTCACTCACATAAAGCCAGATGAGCATTCATTTGTACCAGCAAGCATAGGGGTACACACGAGAACACACACACACACACAGAGGCATACAAATAAAAATTTTAAAAAGAAAAACAAATATTGGCTTATATCCATTTTTGAATATTTGATTTATTGGCAAGTAGAGAGAGACAGAGAGACAGAGAGAATGGGCATGCCAGAGTCTCTACCCACTGCAAACAAACTCTAGATGCAGGCACCACTTTGTGCATCTGGCTTCACATGGGGATCACCTTCACCACTGAGCCATCTCTCCAACCCCCATTTGAAATATTTAAATGTTCTATAATTTAAGTGCTCAATTTCTGAAGTTGGGTCTATCAATTTTTTGGGTTGCCTATCAATTTTTAATAAAATCGTTCTAAAAATAAAATTATTCTTTAAACTTCTAACTTTATTTAAGTTCCAGTGGGTCAAGGAAAATAATGGCTGATGAGATTTTGTAAGGACTTTCTCTTTTTAATCATTTATTATGTGTTTTTTTTTCAATTTAGAGAAACGTATACATTTTACGTAGATTATAGTCTTGTATCCCTTCCAGTTCACTTGTTCATTCTGAGCTCCATCTTCTGAATCATCCATTTCAATTCGTTAATGACTTTCATTATGACGGTTCCTACACAATGCGTTCTGTTTTCCTGTTTAGGAATTTTTCAATCCTCAATTCATATATGTGATTCATCAAACAAACTTTTTAAAAAATTTTAGCTTTAATTATAAATTGTTTTGGTTACACAAACATTAAGCATTTTGAATATTTTTCATTCTTCCAGCCATTTAAATCAGTATGTGTTCACACTTCCTCATGATAAAAACTTCTATTTAATGACCAATGAAAATTTCTTTGTTCTTAAGGTGCTTTTTAATTTCCTAACCTTCCCCACTAGAGGGAGCACTTTGTTGCGCAAAGACAACTCTAGGCTGGTTTAGGTTTTATGGTCCCCTCTGGAGAAAATGAGACAGCCTTTTTCATCTCATCCAAACAGCCAGAACTGCAGCATTTCATAGAAAAAGAAAATCTAGGGGGAAATTGATTAACAAATATTTCTCAATTTCTAATAAAAATAAATGAACTTAAGAAACTTATAAAATGAAAGAGAAGTAATAGTTGCTGTCTGCATTTATCCTGAGATATTTCATAGGCTTGGCGAGGATGCTGAGGTGAGGCATATGTGTGGTTCATTTGATCGAGCAAAACATAAAATCAGGCTGGAGAGATGGCTAATCAGTTAAGGCACTTGACTGCAAAGCAGAAGGACCCAGGTTTGATTCCTTAGGACCCATGTAAAGTCAGATGCACAAGGTGGCACATGTGTCTAGAGTTCGTTTGCAGTGGCTGGAGACCCTGGTGCAACCATTCTCTCTCTCTCTCTCTCTCTCTCTCTCTCTCTCTCTCTCTCTCTCTCTCTCTCTCTTTCTCCCTCTTTCTCTCACTCTCAAATAAATAAATGAAATTACTTTTAAAAACAAAATCATCAAAATAATTTTCTTGATCTTAAGTCATGTCTTTTGCTGAATCTAGTATTATTTGAATTTTGAAGACCTAGACAGGAAATTATACATTCTAAAAACTCTATAAATCTGTTGGACATTCTTCTGACCATATATAATGAAAATAACTTTTCTGCGAAGGCCTGTAGCACTTCGAAATAACCAATGGAAAGGGCAGAGCCCACTGTAGCCAGAAGAGGTATGTCCATGTTCATGATTTTCTGACACCTAAAGGCCCACACTGACTTCCGAGGGATACATTTGAGATGGGTGGCCATGTGTCCTTGGGATGACAGGTATATCAGGACAGATACTGTTGGTCTCGGGAATCGCTTGAAAACTTACTTTCTTGGGATTTTGGAGCCCGCTGCCTATAGAAAATAAACATCCCATCTCGTTGTATTCTCTTACTCTCTTACTAGTCACTAGCCCAGGAATTATGCGTAATGAATGGTGAAATCAAGAGATAAAAATAAGTAGGCCTTTGTTGACTAAACAGTAATCTATTTTCTGCTATTGCTATAGTTAAATCAATGTGACCGGTTTTATTTTGTAGTTTATGTTTCTTAGTTTTTTTTTTTTACTGTCTTCTAGAAATTTTGGTTTGCTGAAACTTTATGTTGTTTCTAAGGCTCTGGTAGAGTAGCTCTCTAATGAATTCCAATAACTTCATGATCAAAATAAATTTCCAGCGGCCTTAGTGAGCTTAGATGTATGAGTCCTGAGGTATACACGACACATGACCTAGTCTAGAACACCACCAGACACTCTGAATGATTGATCCGAAGCTAAGGTGTAGCTAGGAATATCATCCTGTTGGACTGTCTCAAATGCTAACTGTAATTCTATAAGCTGAACACAAAGTGCATCTGATGTTCCCAGCATTGCACTGAGCTCAGACAGGGTAGAAGGTTAGAATGTCTCTCACACTCATCTGCAAAACAATTCTCATATATCATCATAGTTATAAGGGTCAAATATGTCACATGGGAAAACATCAGCTAATATGTAATTTATGGAAAAGAGACTAGTTTATATGTCACAGACCTACAATCCCAGCACTTCAGTGGTAGAGGAAGGAAAATCAAAAGTCCAAGGACAACCTGGGCTGCCTAGAAACCCTGTCTCAAAAAAAGAAAAAAAAATCTACAAAGTTCAGCAAACTGCCATTTCCTCAGAAGTGACTTTTACAGGACGGTGAAACCGGCCAAAGCAGGTCAAGTGATAGATGCGTCAGGACAGATGCTGAGTTTGTTACAGCTGTCAGTCTCTTGACCTCCCTGGCCTTCAGCTTGTCCACGTATAACATTGGAAGCTTGGTCCAAATGACTAAGGCCCTTCCTGCGTGGAAGGAAGACGAGGAGATGGGAGCATGCACTGGGCTTTAAAGACAGATGGTTTGGAAAGGCACCCCGAGTGCAAGGGTGCTGAGCCCACGCCTCCCCCTGCGGGATGTGACTCGGCCCCATGTTTCAGCTTCAGCTCTTATTCCCTCATACGCTGCCATAAACGGGACGTGGATAGACCTTTTGGGAGAGGGTGAGTAAAGCTTTATTTCTGAGCTTCTCTTTGGCAAGACTTTGTGTCTGCATACATGGTCCTCGCTGCAACCTTGTGGAATCTGGTCCATCCTTTGTCCTTTGCTTGCTTTCCTCGTCTCCCGTCTGCTCTGTCTCTGGGGAAATGCAGATTCCTTGGCCGGGCTTTCCTCTGCTCCCGCCGAAGCACAGATTTCAGACCCGTTTGCTCCAGAACCTTCCCCTCCTACCACGGCTGCAGCAGAGACCGCCACCGCGTCAGCCTCTGCCTCCACCACCACCACTGTGACGGCTGTCACTGCTGACATGGATCTCTTTGGAGGTTAGTCTGTCTGCCACGTGGCTCTTCTTCAGTTTCCATTTCAGGGTGGCCGAGTGCCTGAGACTGACCCAGGTGAAGTGCCTTCACCTGACGCGAGAGCAAGGCAGAGGGTTTGAGTGCTTTTCCGAAGCTGGTTCACGTGCCACTTGTCTTTGCTAAACTCATCAGCTGTCTCTCCCTGCAGCCTTGGCATCTGTGGAGCAGAGGCCGTAGCTCCCTGAGCCCATTTGATCTTAGATTTAGGGTCTAGTTGCTGCCACAACTCGCTCTTCCACATCCCCTCCCACAAGGCCCCTCGGTCCCATTCAGGTGTGGCTTAGGAGCCAGGATAGAACTAGTCCAGGGACTATTTGGAGACTAGGAGCTCATTGAAATCCTTAACTTTGAGAGCCAACAAGTTATCCAAGAGGAATTCAAATTTGGAAGACTCCATAGAGCATTGACTGATAGGCCCCCTTTTGATTGCTGTGTCCGAAGAGCCCCTGAACCAGTAATTAACATGCTGATTGGGGACAGGTATAGGGCAGACTGAACTGATAGTGTAGAAACGGGCTTTCCATGCAAGCCTAAGTTCCACCCAGTGACTAGCGTGTGGTGTGCCTGGGCCCGAGGAAGCCTCTCAAGCAGCTCGACTCTGTATTCCCTGTGGAGCAGAACTGGTGTCTGAGCCCAGACGCGTCGGGTTGTGTTAGACTCATTATAGTTTTGTGTTTCCTCATTACCATATAACGTCTTTCCCAGGGTGTTCTGAAGATAGTGTAAGGAAGTCGGAGGAAGCAAGGGATGGAGAGGCCAGGAGAGACTTGGCAGGCTGTGGTGGAACCAATGCATTCCCCTGGGGACACTTAGGCATTGTGACATACTATGTGGTATGTATGCAGGATCTAAGCTCTGAGGCTGCTAAGCTAGGCACAGCTGGCTTCATTCCTACACAGAGAGACCCGTGGGTTTTTTAAAGGCAGATGAGAGGGGCCAGGAAAATGGCTCAGTGGGTAAACTGCTTCCCATGCAAATGTGAGGACCTGAGGTTGGATGCCCAGTGCCCACAAAATTGCTGACCTGGGTGGTGCTCTTGTAATGCCAGAGATGGGAGAGTGAAGACAGCAGATCCCACAGGCCCCCTGGCTAGCTAGCTAGTTAGCCAAATTGGTGAGCTCTGGGATCCACCAACAAGAGACCCTGTCTCAAAGAATAAGGTGGAAAGCAACCAAGGAAGACACTTGATGTCAACCTCTGGCCTCCAAATACACGTGTACCCAGGTGAACACACACATGAATACAGGGACACCCAACACATACCATACACACATACACAAGCACAAAAACATGCAAAGCAGAGAAGACTGAGGCTCTTGAAGGTCACTAGGAAAAGCCACACAAAATAAGTTGTCAGTGTTGCCCTGATCTGTGGCAATCCAACATTTCTGTTTGAATGTAAATACGTCAACTCAACTTCTCCAGCTTTTCTTTTCCCAACACCGCTACTGGTGTTCAGTCTGAGCAGTTTCTCCAAAGCTGTCTATGGAAAAACTTCAAGGATGATGGGAAATATGAGCAGACAGAACAACAGTTTTTCACGGAAAACATCTCTACACCTTTGGCTATTTTTGAGTTTCCGTTTTCAGGCCATTTGTAAAGAGCTTGATGACCTCTGAGACATCAGGCAGTTCCCACTTGCTTCCCTTGTGACTTGCTATAATTGCAAATAAGCCTAAGCTATTTTTTTTCTGGAATATTCTTTGAACCACAATATTGCTTGTCCAGCAGAAGAACCTGAATGCTTGAGAATGTTTCCATGCTGGTATCATTTTTACCTTTCACACAGATCTTAAGAGCTGGCATTACAGAGTCCCATAGCTAAATACCAAAGAGTAAAAAGCTGGTCGATCACTCTGTACCCTTTCCGTCATCTGGTTGGATCAAAGTCAAGATGATGACTCCGCAAGTCTCATCACAAACATTGCATCTCTCTCCAGAGCTCTGAGACGTGTCTCTTGGCCTCTGACAGCTGCCAAGCTCTGTCTACCACAAGTATCTGTATGGTTTCCAATAATTCTCCCTGTAATTTCTTTCACACCCTTTCTTGGTTTATAGCAACTCATTTTAAGCTTCGATTTGAAATTTAAAAAAAAAAAACGAAAATCTTTTTGGCTGTTTTGTGTAGCCATTTTAAAATATTTTAGCTCTCTAAAAATGATCAAATACTTAAATTCTACTAGGGATACTAACCATATTTGATTTGCACAAATTTAAAACATGTCCTCATGTGAGACATGGTGACTGCACTCAGGAGGCTGATGAAGGAGGATTGCAAATTTGAGGCCAGCCAGGGTACTATAACAAGTTCCCAGTCAGCGTGAGGTACGTACTGAGACCCTTTCTCAAAAAAATATAAAACCTACTCTAGTCAGATTCTGTATAATGTTATAGCAATTGAGGAAATTTTTCTAGAAATAAGGTTAATCAATTTTAACTTCAGAAAAATGGTTAATTTCATGAACATCAAATATTAAAACTCAAAAAAATTCTGTCTTGTAGTACAATATTTAAAATACATGCTTAGAAAGTCAGAAATTTCCATTCCGTTTAAAAGAAATATTAGGTTGATATCCCTATAATGCTTTATTACTTCAATGCAAGCAGTTCATTAAAAGTATCTTTTCAGATGTATTATATTTATTAATATCTTATTTTTAAGATATTTTCAGATGTATTATGCTTATTAATGTCTTATTTTTAAGACAAATTTTTAACAAGTAGAGCCTGTTTTCTGTGGTCATGCAGAACCAAATTATACAACAAATCTTGTGTTTTAAATTTTCACAAGAGTTACAAATACTGAGAGAAAACAGGACACAATCCTTTAAAGCATCCCATTTTGATTTTGTGCAATTCCTAGTAGCACATTGGTTGGTCTCAACCTGACTCTCCAGCACCATGAGGTGACCTCTGGATCCCCTGTCATCTTGTGACCAGACCCACTGGAGGACGTTGGTCTGCTGCATGAAGCAAGGGGCTGGGAAGCCAAAGACCCTCATTTCTACCTATGGGTTAACAGATTAGCTTAACCAGCCTTCCCTAATAGCAGTATTTCAACTCAAGCACAAATAGCTAGATTTCCTGTAAGGACCTTATGGCCTGGCTCCTTTGAGGAAGAAAAGAAACCAGTATTGTTGAGGTCAGTTGTTGACTTTGTGCTTAGTGTGAGATTTATGGATGGGTTATGTATCTGGTGCAAACAGGAGAATAGTTCAGGCTGGGGAGCAATAGCTACTGGAAGTTTCGAGAAAAGTAGTCATGCAACAGAAAGTCCTTTAAAAGTGGTCTTCGGGTACGCTCCACTTGCTGGAGAGACCTGGGCTGCGTCAGTAATGTGAGAGCAGCAGGGGTGTGTTTCCTCAGAGAAAAATTGGCAGGATGGAGACATCAACTGAAAGGGAAAGAACAGGATTGGGAAAAGCTTTGGCCTGCAACACTGAGAGGTAAGACGGCCCCAAAGACAATGGAGAAAAGTAAGTTATCAAAGAATCTTGGTGCTGGGGAGAAGGCTCAGTGGTAAGGCGCTTACCTCACCAGGCACATGTGGACCCGAGTTCAGACCCCAGCACCCACATGAAGCATGTTGCCAAGCAGTACAGACTCGGTAACTCTAATGCCCCTTGGCCACAGGAGCTAGAGCCAGGAGACTCCCAAAGCTCTTAAACCAGCTAGTCTGGTCTTCCCAGTGATAAGAAACAAGACTGTTTCAAGCAAGGTGACAGGAAAGAGGGCCAGCACCCTGAGGTTGTCCTTTGACTTCCATACACACATAACACATGTGATTTTGTAAGAGTCTTCACATGTTTGGTTTTGCTGTTTTATTTTATATTTTATTTTTAAAATATTTTATTTACTTATTTGAGAGAGAGAGAGAGAGAGAGAGAGAGAGAGAGAGAGAGAGAGAGAGAGAGAGAGAGAGAATGGGCACACTAGGGCCTCCAGCCACTGAAAATGAACTCCTGACACATATGCCCCCTTGTGCATCTGGCTTTATATGGGAATCAAACTCAGGTCCTTCTGCATTATAGGCAAATGCCTTAACCACTAAGCCATCTCTTCAGCCCTTGGTGTTTTATTTTTGAGACAGGGTCTCACTCTGTATTCCAGGATGACCTTGAACTCACAATAATCCTCCAGCTTCAGGCTCCTTAAGTGCTGGGATTTGAGGTGTGAGTCACCACACCTAGCTACTTGCTTATTTCTTAGCATTGAAATTTCACTTTCTCTCATGGTTCTGAGAACTGACTAGACTAAGCAGGCTGGTCCTCGTTCAGTGCCCTTCTCATGAGGACATTCCCCAGTAACAGGATCCGTGTCATTCATACTCCTCTGGGCTGGTGAGACAAATAGGGACTCCTACCTTTAATAAAAGTTTTGATGGGCATCCGCAACAGCTAAGTTTTCATGTTGTTTAGTCTTAAATAACAAGAGCAGCACTTAAAGGAGATATGTAGCCAACAGAAGAAAAAGAAATCTCTCTTGAGGATGTAGGTTTCACCTACTTGCACATAAGTGATAACCTTAAGAGGTTGCCCCTCACACTAAATGTGTTTCTCATCCTAGAAGCAGTGACTGGTATAAAAGAGTATGCCATGGTTTATAGCTGGACAGTCTGATGGCTTAACACACAAAATTCAGGTTGACAGTTAGGGACCAAAACTCTAACTACTATTGGCTTGACACTACCTTGATGACGGTGCCCAATTTTTCAATTGAAAAAATATTAAAGTTTCATCAATTTTTATGTGTAACATGATATGTACATGTTATGGAATGATAAGTCAAAGAATGTATGCATTATCTCACTTATTTGTGTGTATGTAGTTAGAACACAAAGCCTTTGAACTTTGGCTCTCTTATTACGAAATGGAGATACCTCACAAGATAGTTATAGAAATTAAATTGAAAAATTTCCAAAACTCCTTGCTGCTCTACTCTTCCAGGTGGCATTGGCCTCAGTTCCAGGTATATATTGATGAAAACAATCCACCCTGAGCCATGACAGAATACTGAGAGCCCTCCCCCACCTACAGGCTTCTTGTCTCCTTCTGCCCCCACCTTAGGGTTCTCATGCTCTCCAAGTCCTCTAGCGTCTGGGGAAGAAGGTGTGTGAGGTCCCTTGAGCTGCTCTTCTTCTCTCGTATTCATTGAGTTCTCTCCTGACCTCTGGCATAGCATATATTTCCTCAGGAGAGTAAGGTGTCTATTTGTGTTTTTTATAAAGAACCTTTTCACCTAAATGAGTTGCATTTTAACATTGTTTATTCCATAAAACATTAGGACACAAGGTGCTACTAAAATGTATTTCATACTAATCAGTATGGGACCTTCTGGAATCAATTGAGATAAATATCCTGCCCATAGGACTTCCTCGAGCCAAATGTACCAAATGAATGTGTGAGAAAGTGGAGGTACAATGTGTTATTTCCCAAGCATATTCTTCTTGATGACTGAGGATCAGGGTCCTAGCGCACCCTCGTGGATGCTGTGGGAAGCAGGGTTTAGGGATGAGAAGTCTAGCAGTGGGTGGAAGGTTCTGAGCGGGTGTTGGGACCACTCTCTCTAGGTTTCTTCTTTCAAGGCTGTCACGCTCACACTGGCTGCTTCCTTCTGTACTCTTGAAACAATGGATTTTCTATACATGCTCCATGGTTAACATGGTTTGCTGGTAGAGATGCATCAGGAAGCATCTGTATCTATCAGCCACTTAGGAGGTAGGTATTTGGAGTTGGAAATGTAACTCAGTGGTAGAGTGCCTACTTGGTATGTGAAAGGCCCTGGGTTCTAGTTCTTACACTGAAAAAAAAATAAAAAGAAAAAAGTGAATCTTCACAAGCTGAGCCTGGCTGTGTGTTAATGGACTTCCCTCTATAAACGCTCACAGACTTCCAGTCTTAAAACATGAAGTTATATTTTTAACCTGTTGGAAATAGATCGTTTTCCAGATAGCTAGAAAATATAATAATATTTGAAAATACATGTAAGTAGAAGTAAAGACATTAAACATCATGACCTAATTTTATATGTGAAGATTCTTTGCAAGGATATAAGACTTTATGACTATTTAGTAAACCTTTCATGTTAACTGTGGGTTTTTGTCTGTACTAGACTATATTTTCAAATTTGAAATGTTTACTTACATTGCTATTATCTATTTAATATTATTTGTGTAAAAAGAAGACATTGGCTTTTGCCAGAAGCCATGAGTCATAGACCTAGTAATGCAGGGAATAGCTATTATCTGGACATGAACGTTTAATGTCTTAAGTTACGTAGTAAAGTTATTTTGTGTTTTAATTTCCCACATCCATTTATTTCTGATGGTACATAAAACATGCTTCTCAGAGCCCTTATACAATGAGAATCTTGGTGGATCCTGATGTTCCTAGGGATCTCCACTCTCTACCACTCATGCCTGAACTAACCTGTAGACATGCAACGAATGAATGGTTTGTGATTACCTCCAGTGCATGGGCCATTAAAAAATGCATTGAAAAAATTTCATGTTGTATAAGGGAGCCTTCTTTTAACTTGGTTCTTTTACTATATTTTCTTCTCTTTTTTTCCCCCTTTCATTTCTGTTATTTTTAAAACCGCACCCAAGATGCCTTTGCAGCTTCTCCCGGGGAGGCCCCTGCAGCAGCCGAAGGGGCCGCCGCACCAGCTACCCCAACCCCCGTAGCCGCAGCTCTTGATGCATGCTCAGGAAATGGTGGGTCTACAGTCATGAACCAGTCTCTTGTGTTTCTGTCCTCTGTGGAGCCCGCGTAGTTAGATGTGGCCATGTGTTTTTCCTAATTTTACTTTCTTCTTAGTATAAACTATCATTCATCACAACTGAATAAAAAATGCCAGCACTGAAAACATTAAGACAGGATGTGCATACTTAACAAAATTGGCAATTCCTCAAGATTGACAATTTCTGTCAGTGCAAGTATGCTCTCTTAATGTTTCCCCCCTCTATTGCATTCTTTTTTGGGCATGGAGTTCAAATATATTGGCATGTTTTAATGAACTTTCAAAGCTACCAAGTTGACTAGGTGAAGGGTTTGAAGATCCTGAACCAAAGCCACGTAGGCTACCCTCACGGCACCCTGCAAGATGGCATTTCCTTTAGACAAACATCCCCATTGCCGATCTCCGCTGAGAGGACAGTGGTTAAACCCAAGCAGCCTGGGGCCTAGCTAGTGTGTGAATCTGTGTGTCAAGTGTCTCTTACCTATACTTGACCGTGTCATCTCTTGTCTCTTTCCTTACTGATGCTCTGTGTGTCTCCGCTTCCCTTTCCCAAAGACCCCTTTGCCCCATCTGAAGGTAGTGCAGAAGCTGAGCTGGACCTCTTTGCAATGAAGCCACCAGAGACCAGCGTTCCTGTAGTTACCCCTACAGCTAGCACAGCCCCTCCAGTTCCTGCGACCACCCCTTCTCCTGCTCCTGTCGCCTCGGCTGCCGTGGCCGCCACCACCTCAGCCACCGCCGCTGCCACCACCACCACCACCTCCGCAGCCACCACCGCTCCTCCTGCTCTAGATATCTTTGGTGGTAACTTGTCGTCCTCACTGAATTCTTCCCCTGTGCTGTTCTGCATGATGGTGCTTCTCTAGAAACCCTACCCTGAACCCTTCAAAATGGGGCAAGTCATGCTGTCCAGGCTTGTTTTGCAGGTTGGGTGAAGGCCTATGTGTTCTTGTTCTTAGATCTGTTTGAATCTGCCCCCGAAGTCGCCGCGGCACCTAAGCCAGAGGTGGCTCCTAGCATAGACCTGTTTGGTACAGGTAAAGACAAAGCAAGCCTTCTCTCCGGTTCTGTTTCCTTGGACGTGGTCTTGACCTTCTCTGTGTGATAATGCATTTGTTAGATCTGTGACTCTGATTTCAGCTTTCCGCTACTCACTTCTGTTTGGTTTTGGTTTGTTTCACTTTGGGAAGATGCTTTCTCCTCTCCACCACGAGGGGCTTCTCCGGTGCCCGAGAGCTCTCTCACTGCTGACCTCTTATCTGGTGAGTGCTTCCCCAGGGTAAGCCTTCAGAGCCATCCTGGGGGTGTGTGGGGGGTCCTGTATGGAAAGATGGATGGAACACCTTGGGTTTATTTGCTGCTCTTTAAAACTCAAAAATCACCTATAAAAATCTCATCCTTTAGCCCATCCCCAACTGATGCGGATCAATATCTCAAACTTAAGGCTGATAAAAAAGAGAAATGTCTTCTTTAGGATTAAGACTTCCAGCCTCAAGGAGTCAAATCTCACTTGCTTCCCTCACTGTTAAGATGGTCTATAGTCTTCCTGCCTGAAACCATGATGAATCTAAAAAGGTCATTGTCACAAGGCTTGGGGATGATTCATGGTCTCTCGTGTTCTTTGCTTACTGCAGTGGACGCGTTTGCAGCACCATCTCCTGCAACCACTGCCTCTCCTGCAAAAGTGGAGTCCTCAGGTGTGATAGACCTCTTCGGGGGTGCGTATCTCTCCTCCTCTAGCTCTTCAGGGCTCTGGGGTGGTTTTGTTCTGTATAGTTATTCCATCTTCCATTTCATTCATTATATTTCATTTTTTCTCTTGACTGTGTGGAGTTATTTCTGTCACATGTAAACTTAGGGTTTCGTATCTTTTTCATTTCTTTGCCACCTTCATCTTCATCCCCTTAGTTCATTAGAGGTTTCCGTGCATGACATGACAAAAACAGACCATTGTGTGTTTGAAGTTTTGTTTTCAGCCTTACGAGTTTTTAATCACCTGATTCGAATTTCTCTCTCCTGTTCCTCGTCAGTGATTTTGATCTGTTGGCTCCATCAAGGTTCCTAAGTTCTTAAAGGCAATATAATATGAACTCAATGATTCAGAATTGAAAATAAACCAGTCAGATGTCAATATAATTATACTGTAGGGTTATTTACATGTTAAAATCCTGCCAGAGAATAGGAAAATGTTTGTTTTTCCTGGTGTAAGTGTATGCTCTTCTTCCTTAGATAGTATTTGAACGCAGAAAGATATATTGAGTTAATTCTTAAACCACTTGTTTGCATGATACATCCAAAGACTTCCGTTAGGTGAAACCTTGTCAGGAAAGGTCTGAAATGACTCATGAGGACCCATAAACATGTATGACTTTGGGCTAAAGTGCCATCCTTTGCAAGTTGAGGTCTCATGGAGTACCTACTGCCCATTGAAGCAGCCTGGCATATTTCCATGCTGATAGATGAGGGGACCAAGATATCACATATTCTGAGACATCCTCAAGGGCTTAATCACCAAGCCTGACACACAGGTACAAGTATATGTTCTGCTACTTGAATTTGGTACCTTAATTTTTTTTTAATTCTCAAACAGGAAATGACAGATTCTATTTCACACTTGTTAACTTTTGCTGCTTTTTTAAAAAACTTCCATCCTGGTTGTGAATAAATGACAGAATTTTAGTCCAAAACACTTCTTTTAAAAAATAGATTTCTCTCCATCTTACAACAAGGTGCTAATTCTTTTGAGAAAATAAACTGTGTCCAGCAGGCCTGACGATGCACACCTGTGATCCCAGCTCCTGGGAGGCAGAAGCAGGGGGATCTTGAGGCCAGCCTGAGCTACACAGCAGAGTCTAGTCTCAAAAGACAAACTGTTCAGAGCATAATTTAGTTGACCCAGTCATTTCACATGTACACAGGAGACAGGTTCATGACTTGGAATGTCAAGTGTATGCATGTTTCGGCATAACCCCTGGGTTGCTTAGTGACTTACCGTTTTGCCCTCTCTTACTTTCTGGCTGCCTGGTGGATAATGGATAGATGCATTTGGAAGTAGTGCTGAAGCCCAGCCAGCACCTCAGGCCACTTCTGCTTCATCAGCATCGGCAGATCTACTGGCTGGTAATTCACTTAAAATAGCATTTTGTAAAAGTTAAGTTTGGATGTAGTTTTATAAGTTATAGATAATACATACATTGCAAGTTACATTTTTTGCATCTCCTTTAAAGACATGAAGTTGCTAATAGGGGTTGATTATGACTCGTTTTGTGAAATTATTCTTAAAGCCATAGTTGTCTATATTGCTACCCCACGGCTCCTCCTACTCTGCCTGTCACTCAGCATGTTGGTCGTTGGTTCCTAGAAAGGTTATATGCTTGCATAGCAATTTTTTTTTATCATGTAATGACCATGTTCACCTTTTTTGAAGGAACTTATGGGGAACAAAGCCATCTGTGACAGTTTATTGTGTAATGTGTGATTCACCCCAAGCGAAACCAGTATAGGTGTCTTCTGCTGAACTGAGCCTGTTGTTAACATACATCATGTGGTTGGCTGTTTTTATTTAACAAGCTGCTCATTTTTCTATGTGAAAACACACACCTTGATTCTATCTTACTAGGGAGTAGATTTGCCTACGATGAAAGCTGATTATTGCTAGGATATACTACAAGAGAACAGCTCAAAGCCTCAAAGAGAGTTCAAACTAAATGTGGGTCTCTCTCGAGAGGCAAAGTATGACTCATGAGTGTCAGACCTAGAAAGTGGCCAGATGGAAGGGCAGATGAATAGATGCAGCTTCTCTATGGAACTTACACAGCGCTAACCCCACTGAGGCTCAAGTGAAGCTTTCAGTGTCCATCCCCACTCACCACAAAGGGTGCATTGTGGTCCTTCAGAGAGATGACAAGTTGCTGATGCCGATGAGTGAGACGTCAGCCCAGGGAAACCACCATCTCCAGAATCTCTGAGCTGAAATGCCCTAGTCACCATGTGGCCCATAAAGAACGACTATTTCTCATTTGTCAGTTATCTATCACCTCAACCTAGAAGCGAGACAGTGCACAGTCTTCACACCAATTGAAACAGGCTGAGAAACATTCATTCTTGGACTTGGGACCAGTAACAGTGGATCCTACTGGATGTTCTTCAACCTTCAGGGATGTGGAAATTTTCACTTGAGGTCAAGCCTTTCTTCAAGGAGCTACAGGGACCAGCCGACTGTTCTTCATTCTTTCCATCAGTAACTCAGTCTGGTTAGATCTTTCCAGAAGCAGTGGTGGCTCTTTCATGTCTTTCCCACCTTCTGAGTCCTTAATCTGCTCGCCAAGGCTTCTCAGTCCAGTGGCTACTGTGAAGACCCAAGGGCCCACCATGAGGTCACTCTGTTGTCTGAAAAACTAAAGCTCAATGACAGGCCACACACCTCCCACAAGCCACCAGCTGATAACTGGAGATTAGACCTACTGGGTTGCCTCGCTTTTCTCCCGGCCTCCATATTTTTCACAGTTGACTTCAACTTGGTCACAGAAGATTTCAAGCTTTTACTAAACCAACCCATGTGGTTCAGACTGTCAAGTCCAGCAAAAAGATTTTAATAGGCCACAGAAAAAGCATCATCCCCAAGCTCGTGTTTTACTCAGATGATTGATTATAAACCTCTTGTTTTGAAGTTGAAGGTTGAAATGGAATGTAAAATCGAGTATTCTGACTCTGTGCACAATTCAAAGAAGAAGATCCTCTCTGGAATCGGCTGGCCCACCACAGACCAGATCTGTTGCAGAGACAGTAGAAACCCATTAGACAGGAGCCTGGCAGAGTGGCTGGGCTCTGTGGCCATTTCTAATGCCTAAAGGTCACACTGTTCATTCCAATGTCCTTAGTCTATTGCACTTTAATGCACCCTGCTGAGCTAGAACCTGAGGTATGTTTTCCCAAAGAGCCCAGGACACTGGGATCTGGAGCAGAGAGGCCAAAGGCTGTGGTGAAAGGGAGCACCCACACACCCCCCCACACACACACACACAATTCCAAGCCAGAGGGTGATGGCAGAGTCAAGGATTTCATCCTGGGGGATGAGACTGGAGGGCTCATTCTCACAGCATGTGTCCGAGCTCCAGGCGAAGTGTGCCAAAAAGTGCACAGTAAGCCGTTCTACTAAAAGAAAGCATAAAACATTCAGTTTACCTGGCCATTCTGAACTCGTATTAAAATGAAATAGAAAAGAGAAGAAATCTGGTGCTAGAAGTATCAATGAAGGTTTACTTTGATGTAGGTTGTATTTATTTTCCCATGTCTTCTACTGTACTTCTGTGACTTGTTCAATGATAGGAACATTATTCATTCTGTAAGCTTGCTTATTTCTCTGTTTTTTTTTAACTTAAATAATTTAACATTTAATATAGTAGATGTACCACTAATTTCTTCTACACGAACTCTATAAATTACTTAGCAATGGCAGTATCTAATTTTCTTAGTACAGATACATCTTTTTTCCTGTGATATCCTGATGTAAGAAATTTTAAATTACTTTTACTTTTCCTAAAATTCAATGTATGAGGGCCAGTTTTCTCCTACTTACTTCTGTTTTGCTTGCAGAAAAGCATTTCATACTTGTCCATGTATCATAATATCAGGAGGGGATGTTCTTACTAAAAATACTTAAGATGTATCGTCCTCATTCTATCCTGTGAAATCTTCAAGTCCTTTTTCAGATAAGTCCTACTGATATACATAATGCAAAATTATAGTTGCCTTGTATCTATAATCTCTCGAACAAGGGCATCTAAGTTTTCACATTCCCCAAGTCTTGCTGTTTTAATGTACCTCACATAGAACATATATTTGGGCCACTGTGTTATGATCATTTGAGAAGACACATAGCATTTGGGTTGTATCTGTGAATTTGTTACATGGGAAGGAGTTGCAAAGCTCAAAGTCTGCTTAAAGAACTTAAAAAAAAATAATAATTTTTTAAAATTGATAAGCGAACTGGGTGTGGTAAAACAGACCTGGAATCCCAGCACCCTGGAAGCAGAGGGCAAGAGGATGACTACAAGTTCAAGACCAGCCTGGTCTACATAATTCTAGTTCTAAATAATAAAACTTGCCTCCAGTGACCAGATAAATTAATAAGTACACAAAATATTAAAATGGATGTGTAAAAGCTAGTTTTTTCACTTCTCGATTGGTCAGAAAACATCAACTCCAACATCAACCAACATCAAATTGTGCCTGAGATACTGTCTTAGTCTTCTGCTTCTTGAATAACATTTTCAAGTTTAGTATACTCACTGTAGTGAAATTAAAGAAATTTATTCTGGAACCAGGAATAGTACATATGCCTATATTCCTGGCACTTGGGAAGCAGAAGCAGGAGAGTCACTGAAAGTTCAAGGCCAGCCTAGTCTAAACAACGAATTCCCAGGCAGCCAGAATTACAAAGGGAAACTCTGTGTCAGGCAACCAAAAAATGGAAGGAAGGAAGGAAGGAAGGAAGGAAGGAAGGAAGGAAGGAAGGAAGGAAGGAAGGAAGGAAGGAAGGAAGGAAGGAAGGAAGGGAGGGAGAGGGGGAAGGAGGGAAGGAAAGGAGGGCATCATAGTGTCCTGCTCAGCATGCCCAAGATGTTGAATTTGATCTCCAAAAAGATATAGCAACTGAAAATATAGGTATTTGAAAGATATAGACAGATTCCTGGAAAACAATGATGAAAATGGACCTTGAGGAAAATAATGTGTCTAACTTCTGAGGCCATGGCCAAGAGGGACAACTGTGTTGTCCATAGTGGACATAATTGTGATGACTGCTTAAATCTACAGTCAGGAGCAACAGAGGCCAGTCTTAGGAGGCCCTTGATAGCGTCCCATTCTTTCTCTTAACCACATTACACAGAGTGTATGCGCAGATGGCTGAGTCCCTGGAGATCATAGACTATTCACCTCTAGTGTGAAGATGCTTCAAGTAGGCTGTGAAATGTCCGGAAGCTTTATGCCTGGATGAATTCTGCCGAACACCTTTCTTAATATAGTTTAGAACCATATTGAAAGATCAGTGCTTTGGGGGTTTTCTATTTAATTGTCTTCCAGATCTTTAAATCTCTTCAGTTCCTTAACAGAAGTTCACCAAACTCCTCATTCGTGTCTATAATTTTCCTGTTTTCATTTTTAATTATAATCTGGCAGTGTTTGTCTTTGTGATAATAGTAATCATTTGATATCACTTAATAGCTATGTAATTATCATAGGCTTATGAAGAAGCATGCTTTGTAAGAACTGGTTATAATGGGGAAAGTCATCCTGTTATATCTCTATCAAGTTTCGGAGCCCATAGAAAGGCTGCCCTCCAGCCCTGGGTGTGAGAGAGGTCGTGTAGTATGGTGCTAAGGAGCCTGGGCTCTGGAGGAAACTACTTTTGCCATCTGGTGACTGTATAGGTAAATTACATCACCTCTCTGGCCTCAAGTTTTCTCATCTATTGAATCTCATTGGGCTTGAATGAAAATCAGATGAGTTTAATGTTTCACATTAAATCATATGAAAATTACTGTTTTGCATAATCAAAGTAGCCAGATATAGGCATTTCATATAATTCAATGATTCAGTCCAAAATACAGAGTGCTTATTACAAGTCTTTCATTTGGGGCACCTCACACCCATGTCAGCTTTACGTTTCTCTTTCTTTGAGTGGGCACTAATATTCTGTGGAGCCAAGATCATTTATTCGCCTATCGACATGATCTTACCTTCAAGTGAAATTCATTAGTGTGACGCAGAGGAGTGCTATCCAAGCTCACCCTGATGTGGAATCAGATAAGAATGTCAACTTCTCTGAGTCATTTCTAACCATGGAATTAAGAGGGGACTTGGATGGACATATAGTGCTTTCCAATACTAACATGTTACAGTTCTAGAATATAATGTTCTTTCCTTGGCCAAGTTTTAAGAAACTAAGTAAATTACCTCCACTTTCACCTACATCCAAGAAACATACGATATGACTATTGCCCAAATTCTCACTTGAGGTATAATGTTTCAAAGAATCATCACTAACACAGCCACCAACCTCCCTACAAGCAAAACAGTCACATCCAAAACTATAATTCTAGCCTATCTTGCTAGTTCTTGCTGATCTGGATAATTTTTTCTTCAGTACACAACTGTGCTGTGCTAATACTAATGTCATTCAGATACTAAAATGACTTAACCTGACCCCTGTGAACTTGGAATAGATCATTTGCTAATAGGTGACAATTTTTCTAGGTTGTAATTTTTTTCATACATGTATTTAAAAAATCCCAAATCCATGTCACTGTTAGTATTCAAGGTCAGAGTGACTTGAATATCATTGTTTACTGATGAAAAATAGCTGGAGAGTTTTAATGAGAGCAATTTTCCAAATTTTTGTCAATTACTTTTATGAATTGGATGTGAGCTTGATGATTCTTTGAAACAGTCTACCTTTTGCAAATGATTTGTAAGGAGGAGACAATGGGGCTAGATTGGAAAAATATGTAACAAAAATGGATATGAGGAAGATGTCTTTAAAAAAAAGAAAAAGAAAAAGACTTCTGGACCCAGGAGATGGCTCAGAGGTTAAAGGCAAAATCTGCCAGTCCAGTTCCGGAGCTTCCACACGCAGGTGGACCCCACGCATGCACCTGTGTGCCCAGCACACCAACAACAGAAGAAGACAGCCAGTTTTGGTTAATTTTCAGCAGCAAGAGACTGTGTCTCAAGGTGTAGCACATACACCTTTATGCTGTTCTCTGAACTCCACATGCAAATCATGGCATGCATGCCCTTGCCCTATAAATTCATACACATGGACATATATGCATACATGCATACATGTGAAAAAGAAAAACTCTTACTAATATTTTTAATATCTTTATTGTCAATAATTAGATACATTGTATGAGCAAATCTTATGATGGTACCTCTACTTCCCTCCTCTCTGTCCCCAACCCACTGGGGGCCCTCCTCCGTGGGCATACTGGATCTGTCCATGGGATAGGAGTTTAGGAATTGCATAAGAGGTAGCCAGTCCCCCACTTTTGTGTGTTGTTGCTGAAGGGGCAATGTATCTGGATATTCTCCCCTACCATGGCTCTTACAATCTTCCTTCCCCCTCTTCCATAATATTTTTATAATAGAACATTACCTTAGTGTCTTACTTTTAAAAATCCGTTCCTTTGCAGATTGCCTATTTTTATACAGAAGCAATAGATAGTAACCTTGGCTTCTGTCTTTGTCAATTGAGAGGCATTACCTGCTTCTAGAACTTAAAAATTAATATTATTTTGAGATTTGGTTCATTTTCAAATAACCTTTGCTAACTCCTTCCCTTCTATACTCGGAAAAGTGTTCTTCATTCCGTGGGTGTTTTTCAGATACTGTGCTTAATAGTAGTTAGACCAAGTTTCTAAGCCCAGAAAGCCATCCTGGGGTTGGGGTTGGGGTTGAGGTGCACAGGGATAAAGAGCTGATGGGAGTGGGAGGAACTGTGCTCCAGGTGCTGAGGGTCATGGTGTATGTATGGAGCTGGGACGTGGGCCTCTTCAGGAGTGACCTGGTGAACACAGGAGTGGTGAGTTATGGCTACATTATTTTGCAAGGTTGAGGAGCAGACAGCGACAGCTCTAGTTTGCTCTCCAAAGGAGTTGGCAGAGTAGGAATCGATAAGTCCATAGGACCTTGGAAAGATTTCAGAGAAGTAGCTGTATTATCTACTAAGAAAGCCCACCCTCCCTGCCTGCGGAGGGTAGACTAGAGGCAGGACACCCCTACTGTGAATCCTGGGGGCCATGAAGGGGGGGGCAAGACTTAGTCCATTGGGGCTAAAACACGGATGGGAGGTTGAGGATTTGACACGGATTTTTCAAATACATATTTCATGACCAAGTCAGCGTGTGCAACATTTTCTAGACATCTGGCATTGTCATTGGAAGAAATGTAAACTCAGTGTGATGAAAAAAATGGTGTGAATTTTTACCCTAATAATGCCTTCTTTGCTTTATGACTTCATTGTAACAGATTCAAATGTCACAAGTTCTTTTACTAAGATTCTTCTCGTGAGCATATATCTCATTAAGTGCTTAAGTTCTCTCTTGTTTCGAATTAAATCTGTCATTAATAAGTGACACAGCAGCATACTTAAGAAACTTGTGGAAAAGGAACTTCCCTGGCTTCACTCATTGCTAATTTATATGCATTCATTCCTTTTCAGTTTCTTGAACTTTTTCTGACTCTGGTTTTATGGACTCGCCCATCTTCATTTAGTTTTGCTTATGTTGTTCTGGGACATTTTCTTGCCAGGATTTGGGGGTTCTTTCATGGCCCCTTCTCCAGCACCAGTGACTCCAGCTCAGAATAACCTGCTTCAGCCCAATTTCGAGGCAGCTTTTGGAACAACGCCTTCAACTTCAAGTAGCAGCTCCTTTGATCCTTCAGGTGAGGCTCTGGTTTTCAAACACCCTCTTCATCTCTTCGGATAGTAAAACATTCCTCCTATGGTTAGGGTGTTCTTTGGAGAGTTACAAGCTAATACTGTTAGCCTCATTTTAATATCCTAATATTTAATATTCAGGACACGCTTGGTGCCTTCAGGAATAACAATCCTCTCTGCAATCCTCTCTGTGCTTCTGTTTTGGATTCGTATCAGAAATGTAACTTAACACGCACATCATCTATCTGCATGAGCTTACGTGCACATGGTTGAGAGGTGATAAATGGATAGCAAAGACTTTGTATTAAATCGGACACTCCCTTGCTGCTTGCATGGCCCTCAGTTGTATGAACTTGAGACACAAATAGGACTTGTGCCTGCCTTTACCCTTTCATCACTGCTGTCCTCTGTTTGTATTCTCTTCCATTCTACTCTTCCCATGCTGGGTCCCTACTACAAATGTTCAATTGGTGAGTTTTTGGCAATTAAATGTGTTTCAGAAACACCCTAAATATATCCCCTGCCTGACAATTTGGTTGCTTCTATTGCCAGTGCTGGATTGAATGTCATCCTTCTCCACTTCAGAGTTACTGTGTGCTAGTGTCTATAATAGATAACACATCGTTGTTGTTTGTTTGTTTTTATAGAACTTTACTACTCCAAAGTTTTGGTTGTAGATAAGATATTAGCAGTATCTTATACAAATAGTGAGTCTGCATTTTGAGTAGTCCTTCTGTATTCTAGGAACTGAACAAGTGGTATTTGTCATTGGGGATCAGGAACCACCAGTGGTGACCCTTGATCTCTTGCACTAAAAATCCTGTTTAACTTAAATATGTCCATAGAGTAAGGATCAAAGGTGATTGCCCCAGTAAGAGGGGGAAATCAAAATTGTGACTTCTAAAATATGACCAGCTAATTTTCAGATACTTGGTTCTAGAGGCTGACTATTAGATGGGCTTCCATTTTACACTCATTTCACAGGAAACTAGGAAAGCCAATCTTCTTTTCTCATCTTAGAGTTACTTTGAAAGTAAGCACCTTGGGTTTTCAAACTAAATCTTTCACCATCTCTATAAATCACTACGATTGAATAAAAAGTGTGTAGTGATGATTTTTTTTTGACATGAGTCACAATGGCTACCACTTATTGAGTGCCGATACAGAGCAAGCCTTGTAATAACTGTGGATATCAATTATTTCGTCTTATCTTCATAGCACAGTCTTGTATTAGTGGTATCCCCTCATTTACAGATGGGACATGGAAAGTCAGAGTAACTTTCTCAAAGCCACCGCTGAGGTGTGTAACTGAGCCATAGTCTGCTTCCCCACTCTTTCCCGTTCATTACACTGCTTCTCTTTCCATTTTCGCTCACGTTCATTAGCGTCTCCATACTTTTTGAGTAGACATATATGTAGACACGTCAGTGTTATAGTCATAACTAGTGTGAATTACATGCTTTTTTTAAAAAAAGAAAAATGTATTTTTCACTTGTTTCCATAGTTTTATACAAGATGCTGTCTTTAATTTCGCATGTGATTTCTTTGTGTTTTCCATTTTTCTGAACGTGGTCCATTTGATTTCCAGTGTTTGATGGTCTAGGTGATCTTCTGATGCCAACCATGGCACCAGCTGGGCAGCCTGCACCTGTCTCAATGGTCCCACCCAGTCCCGCAATGACAGCCAGCAAAGGCCTTGGGAGTGACCTTGACTCATCTCTGGCCAGCTTAGTAGGAAGTGAGTATTTGAGTTTTATTTAACTGATACCCATGTGAATTGGGTTTTTATATATCTTTTTTCTTTCTGTTTTTGTTAATGGGTAAGTGAGGCACAATGAGTGCATAGAAATATTAGCATTTTACCCAGAGCTCTTCCTTGGATGGTAGGTATTTACTATTCCATTGTCTCTCAGGATTATCCAATTTTAATCTAAATTACCAAAAGGCTAATAAGGAGTATCCACAGGTATGCACCAGCAATACACAAGTACATTCTATATAATACATACTTCATCGCCTGAAAATTAGATAATTATTCTAAATGGCACATATTTACAAACCGAGCACCTGAAGTTCAGTCATTCATTCAACAAATATCCACTGACACCAGGCATCCTTCCAGGCCTCACGGATGAATCAGTGAAGCAGACAGGTAGAGCATTCTGTGCTTCTGACTGTCTCTCACAAAGCACAAGGGCAAACAGTAAGCATTTTCAAATAAATGAACTCTATGGTATGTTAGCTAATGAATGCCAAGGACAGAGACCAGAACAGGCTATGGAAGTGGAGAATGCCTCCCAAGAGAAGGAATGAACTCCGTGTCTACCTGGAGAATATGTGTGGGCAGTGGGTCTTCAGTGCAAAGACCTGGGGCAGACATTGCCTGGCAAATTCAAGGAACAGCCCAGAGACGAAAGCTAGAGCTGAGTAGATGGAGAGTCCTAAGAAGACATGGCAGTTATTATGAACATTAGTCATTGCTTTGAACTCGGAATTTTATTTTCCATCAAAGCACATGGCTTTACCTTTTTAGATGCCTTTTAGTAACAGGCGATAATAAAAGCCTAACCAGTCATTCGTGTACCCTTCTTTGTGTGTTTTGCAGTGTACTTGTTGCTTATTTCACATTTATTGCCCTTGATCTGGGCACCCATAAAAGTGCCATCATGACACTGTGGAAGCTAATTGAATATTTCCTCCAATCCCCCCCAAAAAACATTGAAAGAATGCTTTTCCTAAGTATTATAATGTATGTCTTAATTCATAGTACCAGAACACAGCCCTCATTTTATCAGTGACATGTAATAGTTATCACAGCTGAGAAAATATAAAGGTAACCCACTAGAGGAATAACTGAACAATCTTGAAAACCCTGAACGTATTTGGAGGATTGATTGGTTCTCCATTTCAAAATGTCTAAAAAGCTCCAGAAATAAGACAAACTTCATGGTAGTTTATGTCTATTTATGGTACTGAATAAACTTTATTATAGAGTGGCAGAATAAAGACCTAGAAACAAACCCTCTCATATATTGTCAAATCAGTTTCAGCAAAGGTACCCAGACCATTCAATGAGGGGAAAGACAGTCTTTTTAAAAACTTCCTCTGGGACAACTGGATAAACTCAATAAAAAGAATGAAGTTGAACTTCTTTATTCCACTCACAAGTACTGGCTCAGAGTGAGAAAGATGCAAATTTAAAAGCTAAAGGTAAATGTGAAAAAAAGTAAAATGATAAATCTTAGGGAAGATAACTTAGAAGTAAATATTTGTGACCTTGGATTAGGCAAAAGGTTTTTTTTATATACAACAGATAAAACATACAGAGCCAATAAACAAAACAAATTAATATAAATTCATCATTTTTTAAAATGTTATTTATTTGAGACAGAGGCAGACAGAGAGAGAATGACTATGGGCACACCAGGGCCTCCTGCCACTGTAAATGAACTTCAGACTCACGTGCCACTTTGTGCATCTGGCTTTATGTGGGTACTGGAGAACTTAACCCAGGACATCAGGCTTTGCAAACAAGTGCCTTTTACTTCTGAGCCATCTCCCTAGGACCCATGAATCCATCAAAAAATTTTGAATGTTGATACCATTAAGAACATGAAAAGACAACCCCAGCATGGGTAAAAGCATTTCCAAATCACAAACATCACAAGGGACTTCTATCCAGAATATGTAAATAACTTTCACAACTCAATACTAAAAAGATAAATAACACAATTTAAAAATTGGCAAAGGATTTGAATCAACATTTGTCCTAATAAAAATATACAAGTGGCCATTAAGTGTGTGAAAAGATATTGAACATCAGTAGCTATCAGGGTAATGCAATCAAGGCCACAGTGACAGGCCACTTCACATCCAAGCACCATAGAAAAGCAGATAAAAACAAGTGCTGATGTGGATGTGGGGAAGCTGAACTTCCCAGCTCTCACTGATGAGAATATAGTGTAGTATAGTATGTGGAAAGAAGTCTAGCAGGTCCTCAGTGTTCAACAGAGTTAACCACATCACTTAGCTGTTCAACACCTAAGTACATAGAGTGCAAATGAAAATATTATCCACACAACCGCAAAGTAGAAACACTCATAAGATCCATTAATTAGGAAGGGTAGAAACATATAATGGAATATTATTTGAATGGGGTATTGATGTGTGCTACAACTTAGATATAAACCATGAAGAGATTATGTTGAGTGAGGGGAAAGTGAATCAAAAAGATCACATGTGATTTTATTTATACAAAATGTCCAGAATAGGCAAATCCATGGCCAGAAAGTAGATGATAGGCTGCAGGCAAAGTGGAAGGAGAGAAGTAACTGCTAATGAGAGTGAGATTTCCAAATGCTCTGACTTTTTGACTGTACGCCTCTGTTGGCAAACGAATTGAAGTCCATATTCTACAAGCATGGTTTTTATGGTGGGTGGATTGTATCTCATGAAAGATGTTTTAAAAATGCTTCCCAGTTTTAGCAGAAGCTTCTACAGAGATGACACTGAAGACTTGTCCACTCAGTCCCTTCTCTGCTCCATGACAGGCTTCCTGCACAATGCTCACCCATAGAGATTAAGATTTGGGGCTAATGAAACCTTAAATTATAGAACTAAAGCTTCTTCATCTCTCAAAAGCCAAGGTAACTAGCCAGGAGTGATGGCACACACCATTTTACAGTCTCAACTACTCAGGAGACTGAGGCAGGAAGACTGACTGACCCCATGACTTGGAGGCCAGCGTGGGCAACATAGCATATGCCCACAGTAGCCAGGTATGGTGGCACACACCTTTAATCCCAGCACTTAAGAGGCAGAGTTCAAGGCCAACCTGAGACTACACCTAAAAAACCAAAATAATAGTAATAATAATAATGGTCAGTTATGTGTCATGATTTCTATATTTGGTTCAGTTAATATAGAGGCCTTACTTTGCAATGCTAAGAGTTGGAAAGAAATGTTAATAAATTCCTTGACAAGTCCGCTGTGCACTTGACCTGGGCTGGCTTCCCCCTAGCCCTCCCTGAAGGCTCCTCGGCCTCTCCTCAGCTTGCCGCCTCTCACATGCGCAGTCTGCCCTTGCCATCACTGTCTCCCCAGCCTCTCATCCTGCCTTCTGGCAACTTGTACAGTTCCTTATGCCATTGTTTGTCATCTGTCTCACTCACACTAGAGTAAGGTTGCCTTCACAGGAGGAGCCAGAGATAATGCTCATTAAACCTTTGCCAAATTAATAAATGAATTTCAATTAGAGCAGAATGATTAAGCCAGCTGCTCCCAAGACCACTCGGAGGGTTCCTGGGCTTTGTCCCATGACCACTCACAGGGGAGAGTCAACACAGCCAACAATGTAAGGGAGGCTCAGCTGGGTCACAGGGGAGGACAGGGGAGACTTCTAGAAGACCTTCCTGTGTTCCAAGAGGAGCTGTGCACACTCTTCCCTCAGCCCTATGGGAGTGTTTCAACCCAAGGAAGCCCATTAGGGTCTCAGCACCCACCTAGGCCTTTCTTTGCTGATCATGTGGGCCCTCCCTGCCTGGCATCAATCAAAATTGCCGCCTGGCCAAAGGAAGGCAGATGATGCCTCCTCACAATGGGTCAATTAATCATTAATCTTTATTAGCTATCATTTAGAGACTTTTACACCAGTTTGTTCATCTAATTCTCAGACCCCAGACCAACAGGACTTTCTCAGAGAGCAACATCAGGTTTTCTGGATAGCAGTTGACATTAATAAGTCTAATGTGAAGTAAAATATAATCAAAGATACATAGATAAGCTTTTTTTTTCAAGGTAGGGTCTTGCTCTAGCCCAGGCTGACCTGGAATTCACTAGGTAGTCTCAGGGTGGCCTTGAATTCATGGCAATCCTCCTACCTCTGCCTCCCGAGTGCTGGGATTAAAGGTGTACACCACCATGCTCAGCTGATAAGCTTCTTAACATAGTTTATTTTGTAACTAGATGCAGTCAATCCTATTCAAAATAGTCATTTCTAAAACTCTGAGTCTTTGATTTCCTATCATACCATTGAAAGGTAAACAAAAATGTTTAAATTCTTTTTGTAATCATTTGTAGATCTTGGAATCTCTGGTACTGCATCAAAAAAGTAAGTGTTTTGAAATTATCTGATTTTGTTTTAACCATCTGTTTGTATTTATTGAAAACTGTAACATGTTGCACTAATTGGAATATATCACTCATTCTTTAGCTACGTATTTTCAAGGTAGGTTTTCTATTTTATTTTGCATATTTTCTGTCATTCTACTGAAAGCTCTAAGTCACTGCTCTGCTGTGGAAAAGGACATTACAGTTCAGTTTCCAAGATTGTCACTTTGACATCTAAATATTTTGTCATTGTGATTTGAGTATTTTAGTAGGTTAAATTCTAGGTTGCCTGTAATGCTCTTAGTTAAGAGTGATTTTTTAAGTCTTTCCTGGGTAGTAAGAATGGTAAACAATAAACTCTTTTCTTAGATGTGTGATTTGTCATTGAACCTGGGATGCAATTTCTTACATCACTATACATCTTACAATTTCTTACAGTCACTATACATCCGGTTGTAGGTATGATATAGTTGTAACTCTCTAAGACACACAAAATACCATCATCATTGCATCTTAAATTCAACAAAATGTAAGTGTTGAGTATTGGTGACATTATTTGGAATTTTTAAATTTTGAGTACGGAATATGGTTGAATTTTCTGGCACTTTTTTGTAGCAATACGAAATTTCTATTATCATTGAGGTCGAAACTAAATTTTTCTTTCAAAAGATTTTTAAGGTGTTTTAGATACAATACGGTAAGACTCCTCAGTAAATTTTAACCCACTCCTTGTATTACCAGTTATTTTAAGTATAGCGCTTCTAAACCAAGTAAAAAAAAATCCAATAAGCCACTCAGCTTTTTTTTTTCTAATATTCATCTTTGTTTGTTTTGCATGCTTGCATTTTAGGGGAGATCTACAGTGGAATGCTGGAGAGAAAAAATTAACTGGTGGAGCCAATTGGCAGCCGAAAGTCACGCCAGCCACCTGGTCAGCAGGTGTTCCTCAGAGCACAACTTTGGTATGTAGCAGTCAGTGGTCAGGCAGTGTGGGCAGGCTGCCAACTTCCAAGTGTATATCAAGTACATTCTGCTTAACTTGGCTATTGACATTGTACTTCTCCATCCACATTAAAGGTATAAGCAAGATGCAAGATTGACTGAAATGCACATTTAATTAACTTAACATTTAATAATGATTATGAGTGACCTTGAAATATTTTGTAGTAGTAATAGCATTGGTAGTAGTGTTTATGCCTCTTAAATATTTGTAAGATGATGGCAAATTTTTCCACACATTTAATGCCATAGAACATGTTATATTCTAATCATTTTTCTTGCTAAAATCTCTTTGTCAGAAAGGTTGGGCATTTTTCTATTGTGTAAGTGGAATTTGTTTTAAAACTCCATTACTTTGGCCCACCAATATTTAATTATTTTATTAAAATCATTAAATATAGTTATATTTATATATTAATTTATATTATATAAATATAAATATATTTAATATGAAATATTTTAATATGCATATATTCTTTATATATTTAATATACATGCTAGATATATATATAATATATATATTATATATATATTATATATATTAAATATATGCTAATGCGTATATTAGTTACACATAATGAGTTTCTTTATGACATTTTATACATGTATATAATGTATCTTGATCATTCACCCCCCCTTACCCTCTCTTGTCCCCCATCCCATGCCTGCAGGTCCCCTTCTTCTTTCCCAACTAGTCTTCATTCTACTTTCATAATTTCTTTTTTATTTTATGACCTAATGAGTTTCATTACGATTAATTACAGGAGTCTAGTGAGGTGTTATGAACACCTTAACAGTGGCTAGATCACTCAAGAAAATGCCTCTCTCTCCCAATCAGCCATTAACTGTTTCTATCTTCAGCACAGGGTAGAGCCTTGTGAGCTCCTTCCCCTTCCATGATTGGATGTTTAATTTTACAGTGGTGACCACGATTACTGGGAGATTAAGAGCTCACTACCCATATTGTGCCTGGAAGATGGCATTCAACATCCTCCAGCTTTCACATTCTTTCTGCTCCTTTCATGATGTTCCCTGAGCTGCACATTCGTCCATCACTTCTCATTGCTTTGACCAGTTACGAGTCTCTGCAATTACCGCTGCCCTTGGCAAAAAGTAGCTTTGCTGAACAAAGCTGACATCAGTGCTCATCTAAGGATATTAACATTAATATTAAGAAGACAATTGGATAGGCACATATTGATTTAGCAAAACAACAGCCATAACTTCCCCATTTGTAAGGCCTATGACCTTCCCATCTACAGGCTTTTGACTAGGTTTACAGTACAAGACGTGAATTCTTTCCTGTGGAGGGGGCCACAAATCCCAAAAGAAAGGAGTTGGTTGCCCCTATGCAGACCTGCCACTATTGCACATCTTACCTGGTCATCAGTAGCATTGCACACAGGCTCTACAGCTGAGTAAGAGTGCTGTGACAATTCTCCCCAGCAACCTGCCTAGTGTCTTCCATCACATCACCATGAGGGCTAGCCAGCAGTGGCCTGCTAATTTATCTTTTCCCTTACTTCCCAAATTAATTCTCAACCATCTTTCACCACCTTAGCCAAACAAACATGGCTAGAAATAAAAACATATAAATGTTGTGATAAGTGAAAGAATCTGTTAATAAAAGATTAAGTACTAGCTGTTTAAGATTAAATGTCTAAAATAGATAAATTATTGGATGCAGTGTAATGGGAATGGGAATTGAAGAGAATGATGTGTTCAGGGATTAGCTGGGCTTTGTGGTGTAATTCTAGCACTCAGGAAGCTGAGGCAGGAGAAACAAGAGCTCTAAGACAGCCTGGGCTATGTAGTGAACTGGAGGCCAGGCTACCTCAAAAAATAATAACAAATAAAAGGAAGAATGGAGAGAGGAAGGAAAGGAAAAGAGGAAGGGAGGGAAAAGTAAGTTAGGAAAGAAAGGTTGTGAGATTAGATAATAGTGATGATTTCACAGCATTGTAAATAAACTAAAAATCACCAACTTTTATGGTTTAAAACTGTTAAATTTAAATGTGACTTGAATTTCACCTCAGTAAAACATTTATAAGGAAAGAAAATGCCAACAAAGATCCTATCACTGCTTTATTTGTTATCATTATCTCAATGGGCTAAGTGTTGGAATATTCATGAGATGCAAATCATATTCTTATGACCTAAGGCTGAGGGAGAAAGGTGTTTATTAGTTGTCAATATAAAATAAACTTGAAGGAATTCTTGATCAATATAAATATCTTGAAATTCAAATTATTCCCAAGTGGCATGTTTTAGAATGGCATAGTCTGTAACTCCACATCTTTCTCCATTTTATAATTGAATTGTTTGGGGAGTTTTAAGTGATAGTTTTAAGTCTTGGATACTAGATATTTAACAGAGATATGATTTTTAAATATCTTATCTCATTCTCTGAGCTACCTTTTCATTTTTATTTTAAAAATTTATATTTTTTTATTTGTGTACCTCATAATTTTTTTGGTTAACTTGGGACATTCTGAATAGTATGATGAGATAGCTCTATAAATCAAATTTTATACCCAAATTCAAGTTCATTGTTACTTTTATAGTACAGATTGAATATTCCTAATCTGAAAATCTGACATTTTAAATTTGATATTTTTTTGAGTTCCAAAGCAATACTGGACATGGAAAAGTCCACACCTGGCTATCATATAGTGAATTACAGTCAGCACACAGGTATACTGAAATATAAAATTGCCACCGGGTTAGGTTAATAAGATGTGTCTGAAATATAAACCGGCTTTGTGTTCATACTTGGGTCCCATCACCATGCTTGGAGAAGTGTGTCCCTCACAATGAGGGTGGGCACGGGAGAGCGAGAAGCCTGAGTGGGGAGTGAGGTTACACAGCAGTCAGTCAATACAGCACCCTAAAAAGAAACATCAAAATATGGGCATGGTACTGCGATCATCTTGTACAATTATGAACAAAAGTGAGATTTCTTTATCCACATATGCAATATTGAAATGAACGTATTTCAAACTTCTATTCCATCATTTGCAAAACCAAATTATGTTGGCTTTTTGTGTGTGTTTTGTGCTTATATGTGTACAGCAAGGAACTGTACCTCCGACCAGCTCAGTTCCTCCTGGTGCCGGAGCCCCGTCTGTTGGACAGCCTGGAGCCGGATTTGGAATGGTGAGAAACAACCTGAGCCAAACATTTCAGCTGGCATTTCTGAAACTTTTGCAAAATCCCAAAAGAATAATTGCTGCTAAACAGGATAATTCATCCCAGAGCACAATAAAGTAAAATTTAAGTTTTACTTTAAGGTTAAGTAGTTGCTTTAGACCTTAAGTAGCTACATATGAAGGGAGAAAAATCAGTTCATTTATGAATTTTACTGTCAAGATATAGTATATTGTCATGTCAGTTTTGAAATAATATTTACTAAACATCTTCAAAAATCAACTCTTAGTTATAGTCCTTATGTTAGGACTTTTCATTTAACAATTCTATCACCAGCAAATTTTAGAGCTGCCTGCCATCAAGAAACAAGTTTTTAATCTCCTGAGAAATTGTTCTCACAGCGGATGAGTAAGCAGCCATGTCTGGTTGGGGCGAGGCTGCCTGTGGCCATGGAGGCTTGTACCCACAGCTGGTACTCTCTCCCATCCTGTGGCCACAGAACCCAGAGTTCAAATTACAAGCTGTAGTTTCTCCCTGCCCTGGATTCCTCGGAAATCCACTGAAGAGTGTCAAAGGCATGCATGGCAGGCTTGCCCTCGTGGGTCCTGGGCCCATTCTGAGCCAGCCCATCTTTGCAGCCTCCTGCAGGGACAGGCATGCCGATGATGCCTCAGCAGCCGGTCATGTTCGCCCAGCCCATGATGAGGCCGCCCTTCGGAGCCGCCGCTGTGCCTGGCACACAGGTCAGTCTCTTAAAGTCCACAACACAACTCCTGAGTATGTCTGTCGTGTGGCTGTTTAAAAGGTGGTAAAACTTAATGGCAGCCCTCATACCTGCCGCTTCAGCAGTACATGGACATGGTCCTAAGGTCCCTCTGTTCTTCTTTTATTTACTTCAGAATGGTTAAAGAGGTTGATCAGACATTTAGGTTATCCAAGATGTATGCCACAATTAAATGAGTGAGTTTTGTTTGTGACAATCTCATGTAACCCAGACTGGCCTCAAATTCGTTTTGTAGATGAAGCTGGCCTTTAACTCCTCATCTTCCTGTCTCCACCTCCCAAGTGCTGGGATTTAAGGTGTGACCTCTGTACCCAGAGAAATGAGTGGTTTTGAGCAGTGTTTTATTATGTGTCCAGAGTTAGCCTAAAAGGCAGAGTAACTATCCTCTAGGTTGGCAAGTGTGCACAACCCTGTGACACTAATTACATTGAGTTTGCCAAACTGTAAAGGCTGAGGGAAGTCACCATAAGAATTCCTTTTCTTCAAATACCAGTCCCCAAGATACCAATCAGACCAGCTGGGTACAAAGTTAAGGTTTTCCATGCCCACACTCAGCTTAGACAGTACACTATAATCGCTCATGACCTCAGGAACATACAAAGTGTATGATTACAATATTGCTGAAGGGAAAAAAACCCTATTAGATGGAACTAGACAGAATGATAGAGAACATCTAGAAGTTTTCCAAACATAGCTTCTTCTAGAGTCTGTGTGTGTGCACACAATATTACCTACGTGAGAAACCTCACTCGGGCTTCAGTCCAGCATTTCTGAGGCTGCATCACATAGGAGTGATTGATTGAACTCAATGTCCCAAACCTCCCATCCTGGAGACCCATCTGTATAATCACTGGTTTGCTGGTGTGGCCAGCATCCACTCTCAGTCAGCTCCTAAACACATGCTGTGGAAAGGCCTCTCTGAGTCACTGTGCTAGCATAAGCTAGTAAGACATCTATCACTCTGGAAATTTACTAGGATCCAGGACAAAGGAAATACCCCGTTTTAGTGAGGTCAGGTTCTTTAAGGCACCCCGTGCTGCCTCCACTTACAAAGACGCCAAAATAAACTGTTTTGCTGCAGGTAAATTATTCTTTGTTTAAATTATCTGGCAAAATAGAGAAACATAAGGAATGAAAGATCTTTTCACCATGAGCAGTTGGCCTGGACAGATTCAAAACTCCAAATTTTAACTCGAGTAGCAACTTGCTGAGCAAACAAACCCAACACGCATGTCGAGTTTATGACGTCAGTAAATGCCTTCACCCCTGCAGTATTTTACACATTGCCTCATCTCTAAGACACTGACTTCTGAGCTTTCTGAGTACTTTAATCCCTTTTGATCCCTTGATCTTCCACCAATTCATCTTCTACCCATGTCCAAAAGTTGCTTTCGGCTTCTTCATTGTAATACCTCAAAAGGCACCCAGTGAACAAGTGCTGGGTGGTGTGGGAGCAGCTAGATTGGAATAAGAGAAGCCCTCGCCTTCATGGCCAAAAGGCAGTCCACTGGCTTTTAGGAGAAGTTTTCAAATCATTGTAGAGACTAACAAACACTGCTTACCATTGCTTTGGGAGTTCTGGGGAGATTTTCGGACCACTGAGTGGGGTAAATTTAATCAATATACATGTAAATTTTAAGATGGATCTCACATAGCACGTTTCCTTGAGGCTTAAAAATAATCTGTAAATTCTTTTTGGGAAAAAGGTTTTTAAAATGAACTTTAGAACAATGTTACTGACAATTTTTTAACCTCATTGCATTAGGTATGCTGAAAGCTTTAGATATGTTATATTTTATATAGATTCTATATAATCTATATTTTTATATAGATTATATGTTACATATGTTAGATATTATGTTTAGATATTATACTATGATTCTATTACTTAAGATATTTTCTTGCATAATATCCACTATTACTTTGAAAAATAAAGTGCAACACATGGTAGGATGATAATACATTTTAATCCATAATTAATTATCTGTAAGCTACTTTGTACACTAGGAGATCACCACTTTATTCCATGTTGATGAGAAGCTATAGAAAGCTAACACTTTTTACATTTTAGAGTCATTTAAGAATATATTTAGCTACATAATCACATTTTACTTTGTTTATCCCTATTTTTCCTCATAAAGCTTAGATTAGTACCCTGCAAATTTTTAGACATTATCCATGTCAAAGAAAAAAAGCACAATCATCCCAGAGAATGAAATGAGTTTATAGCTTCAGAATTCAAACCCAGTCTAATCGTTTAGCTTGATGTCAGAAGATTGGCATCTCACTGACTAGGAACCAACCCTTAAGTTTCTTCCAAGCAGCTGCCGCTCACAGTTATTTCTCCTGATAAAAACACTATCATACTGACCTGGCAAGGGAGACACCATGATCACGAAGGTGGTTTTCCCAGGGCGAGGCTTATCCATTGCATTTCGGATGTGCTGACCCCTTCGATTTCCCCAAATGCGGGACTGCATAATCTGTGGTAATGGGGGACTGTGTTCATGCTCTCCCCTGATGATAATGATAATAATAATAATAATATAATTATCTCAGTTTGACAAATAGAAGTCAGGCTGGTGAATGATGTCATGAGTCTGTGATTTCAAAGCCCTGACTCTAGAGCTGTTTGATCCAACAAAAAAGTCATTCCTGGGCCACCATTCCAGACTCCTGAGCTTTCCATCATCACAGGAGATAAGTTGCACTCAAAGCACAGATGTCAACTATCACTCTAGACAGACTGCACACAGTCTCTTCAAAGCCATTCCTTGAAATGTCGGTAGAAGAGGGCTCCCAGATAATTTAGGCATTGGTCAAGCACAGATGCCAGCCTAACAGTGTTCGTCCGCACAGCTCTGCTCTCAGAGCTGGCAGGTGGGATGCAAGCTTGGTGAGGGCCCTGGCTAGGACACTATGTGCCTGCCTGTATCAACCCTGCCCTTATGCTGGGTTTTCACAGACAGTAATTTATAGGAAACCTTTGCATATTTAGCTAATACATTTAAAGAACTTCTTACATGGCTGTCTGCAAACTCTCTTTCAACTTTCCTCCAGACTAACGCTCACTGTAAGGAAAGCCTTATTATTAATGTTACTAATGATTCAAACTAAAATGCTTTTGCCATAGAAGAGTGATTACTTGTGTGTTTGCTTTACTGTATGCTCATAATAACTGTCTGTGACTGGGTACTCACACCTTCCCTAACTCATAGCCATACTGTTTGAGCAGAGTCTCTAAATTTGGCCTTGTCTGAATTTGATGTCCAAGAATTTCAAGAAAGCCAGATACCATTCACCATGTACTCGAGCCCTCCAAAGTTAAACATCCTCTGTGACTGAGTAGAGCCTAGTTATTTGTGGCTTTGGCCATCTGGTCCTCTGCGTGTTTGTTTCCTGGAGCATGTGTTCTGCCTAATGCTTATCTGCCTCTCTTCTGCTTTCTGTTTCTGCTCTTTGGGGCTGGCCTTTCCCCCGTAGCTTTCTCCCAGCCCTACACCTGCCACTCAGAGTCCCAAGAAACCTCCAGCCAAGGACCCGTTAGCGGATCTTAACATCAAGGATTTCTTGTAAACAATTTCAGGTATCTGATATTGAGCTTTTCCTGTGGGCTTGGGATAATGAGCTGTACAGTGTTTAGTGATCCCGGATATATTTATTTCTGCGTTTTGAATATGTCCATAATTATTTGAAGGGTTAGATTTTTAAAGTTGATTTAAAAAGCTATTCTTATCAATAAAAGTTTTAAATCTTAATTTATAAATCTATGAAGGAGAGAAACGTCCTTGTTCTGCTTGTCATGAAAAGCATAAAGATTATAGTGAAAAAGCAGTTTTTGGTACTAGGAGATCACCATTTTATCCCATGCTGACTAGAATTTAGGGAAAGCTAACACTTATAACACAATAAATGTAATATTGTAGTCAAAAGTCACTTAAGAATACATTTGACTATGTAATCATATTTTTACTTTATTTATCCTTATTTTTCCACAAAAAGGAAAGCTTAGATTCTTATCCTTTTTAATTTATTAAAACAGAATTTAAAATTTCTATCCATCTAGTTTTGTTTTCATGAATTCATTTGATTTAAAAAAATAATTCATACCAAAGAGGAATGTTTACTTTTAGTTCCAGCACTTAACACAATTGGTAGATTCTTAAAAAATAATTTCTCAATATTACTTTATGTTATTTACACAGTATTTTTCATATCAGATTTTTTTGGCCCCTTTTCTGCCTAAAAGCAACTGATCTTTGGCTGTGAGAACAGTAATACTGCAGGGGCTTGAGGACTGCTGTTCAGTGTTACTTTTACCACTGCATCCATTTAGTTGAAAACATTCTCTACTGCCTCCTGAGATTTTTTTTTTTTATGGAATTCCACCTCATGGTTATTTTTCTTATATAAGATTAACAGTGGCCAGGCATGGTGACCCATGCCTATAACCCCACAATCCAGAAGCTGAACCAGGATGACTGAGAGGCTGAAGCCAGCCAAGGTTATATAATGACCCTACTTTTAAAAAATATTGATGATATATCATTGTAAGAGCTTGGTATCTCACTCAAGAAAATTTGTATTTGTGCCCAACCCTCCTGTTGCACTTTGGATTGGGAGAAGGTACATTTAGACAAGAGCATGAACATGTATTTCTCAGCATTTTGCCTCAGGAATCACCAAGGAGACTACATTGAACCACCTCTTAGTAAATAATGTTCTCGGTATATGCTCAGAACACAGATTCATTCCAAATACCAAAGGGACTTCTCAGCCCAGGAATTCTATGAGGAGGAGGTGCCCTCATGTCTAAACTGTGTGACCCTAGGAAAGGTTTTCTGAGAGAAGCCACAGGTAAAGAGAATGAGCAGAAGTGACAGAGAAGGCTGGGTCACCAGGAACTCACCTTCCTGTCACTTCACTCTGAAGTGGCTCAGGGAACTCTGTAATGGAATAGAAACAGAAAATAGTGGAAGTCACTTGTCATCCTGACCTCTTGTTTTTGTTTTTAACTGGCCATTGTCAAGTTTAACTGTTCTGGTAACTGAATGTCTTAGGGCTAAGATTGCTCATGAGTACCTAAATTTTAAAGGGTTTTTGATGAAATTTTCATCTAAGATAAACCCATGAATAAAAGTAGTTGTAAAGTTTCCGAGCTGAATTTGAAGCCTATTTTAAAGAATTAATGAAATATACATATGTATGCATACATAAAGATACATATGCATATTTCATTAATTCTTTAAAACAGGCTTACGTATATTTCATTAATTCTTTAAAAACAGCCTTAAAATATATCCGAATTTGTTCATATAGAACCCTTTGTGTGTAGGTGTTTTGTAGTAACTCTGAAGGAAGATGACAAGGTAGGTGAAATGCTGAAGGCACAGGTGATAGTATATTTTCTAATTCAAATCCATTTTTTGTTTCTTTACAGCTGCGTTTTTTTTGTGACTGACTAGGAAAAAAAAAGTAACCTGAGTTTGGGAACTTCAAATAAGATTGATGGTCAGAGTTCAAAGTGAGCCACCAATACCAAACCCAGTGCTTACTCATAACTCCTCTTCCAGATGCACAGCACAGCTGTGATGGTGAACTTTAGGAATGTGTAATCCCTTAGCTGTTATCCCCACTCTCCAACTCGTAGCGTATGTGGGTTATTTGTGTGTTGTACGACGTAGACAATGGATGGATGCTTCCGACGCCTTTCGTGCTTTTCTGGATGTTGCCATGGACAGATGCTGCAGCTGTTGTGTGGTGAGCCACTTAGAAAGCTGTGTCCATGTTTTTGAAGGTTTTAATGTATGTATATATATATATATAACTTTTGGACAAACCTTCAACTCTCCCCATCAATTCACTTTTCATCTGTATCTGTTACAATCGTAAGGTGATAATTAATATCAGATAGTAAGGGAAACACTCTTAAATATACAAAAAAAGAAAAAAACTTTTTCGGTGTGAAGTACATTTTTCCAATCACAGAAACTTCAACTGTTGTGAGAAATGTTTATTTTTGTGACACTATATATGTTAAGAAATTTTATTTTAAAAAAAATGAAGTTTAATGTCCATAATAAAACTTCTCCTTAAAGCTACCTTGTCAAGAATGAAAAATCGTATAAGAAGTCCATATTTATCACTGCTATATTAAAATATATATTTTAATTATATTTGACAGGTTTTGCACCTAAATTGACGTATTTATTCATTCTTGATTCAGTGTACTGAAAAGAATCTGTTTCTATCATGTGTGTGAACATGCAGTTAGAGATGCTCTGTTTAAGTGATGCGGAGAAAACCCGAGGGGTAGATCTGTAATCGAAAGATAACTACGAATATTTTTGCTTCACTGTGGGTGTACGTACATCTGTTCATTTAGTATTTCTTTGTGTGTTCTATAGACTAGTGTTTCTCCATCTTCAATTGAGCTCAAAGTGAGTTTTGTTGTACCATTGTGCTTAGGATTAAAGTGATTCAGAGACCTGTATCCTTTATTGTACATACTGTAGCCTTTAATTTTGAATGTTGTCATCCTGTCTGTGCTGATGGCTTGGCTTAAGGTTTTGGTGCAGAACTGGGGTCACTGTTGATCGGTGTTGCTCGTGGCTCGGCAGCTCTTCGTAAAAGCATATTGGGTTGGAAAAGGCATTGCCTCTTTTTTTTCAAATTATTTAATAGATGTATGGTACCATTTAAAAGTGGTTGTATCTGAATTTACTGTGGGGATAACATACACTGTAATGGGGAAAACTTACCTAAGACCAATCTCAAAATGGCTTTTCTTTGTATTTCGGTTTCAAACCCCAGTTGCATGTGTGCTCTCTGAGATGCAATAAACATCTGGAACAAAGAAAATGCAATATCATCTCTCTCTCTCTCTCTTTCTCTCTTCTCTCTCTCTGTCTCTCTCTCTTTGATTACTTTTTAGGGAAAGGTGTGTGTCCAATGACATACATGCCATATACAAAATATTGAGAATATCTCAAGGTATAAATTTTGCCCACGCCAATATAGTTTTACTTGCCAACAAATTTAGAAGACAGAGCAATTCTAGTGAGCTGTCATTAAACCTGGAACTCCCTAGCCGCTGCCATGTAAATTCAAGTTCCATATTCCAAATTATGTTTCTTTTTAGGATAAGGATTTTTTAATATGCAGATAAAGTCTTGCAATAAATAGTCTCATGAGAATTTCATAGAATTTAGGAATATAATTTTGAGTTCTAATTTACACACACTTGAATGCATATGTTATTCTCAAGGAAAATCTAGATTAGTCTATCTTAATCAAATTGGGTGACTGTGCCTACCTGGGTTGTTGAAACACCCCAAAAGTAGTGGGTACTTGAGGAGAGGGTGTAGCTTGGTTATAGAGCACTCATCCGGAAGTCACGGGGCCTTGGGTTTGATCCCAAGCATCACACACAGATTTAAGCCCAATCTCAGGTAGCTGTGTTTCTCAAATGAAGCATATTATTTTAGCTGTTTTATAACGAGCTTTCCTTTGGTTGTCTAGGATTTATGTCTTGGTAACTAGCTTGCAGAAGATAGTCTGATCATGTCACGTGATTTTTATAGAGCCTATTTTAACTATATATTATATTTTGTGGTCATACTATAATACAAATGTCTTTTAGTTTATAAGTAATAGTTTTGAGACAGTCTTTTGTAGTCTAGGCTGGCTACAAATTCTCTATGCAGCCAAGGATATTAATGTTAGGATTGTGGGTGTGTGCCACCACACCTGGCTTTATAAGGTGTTGGCCATCAAACCCAAGGCTTTATTCATACTATTCTACACAAGGACTACCAACTGAGCGACATCCCAGCCCAATTGTGAATAATTTTGAGATAAATATTACACTTTAATGCCCCATGTGGTATAAATTCTTGAAGAGAGAAAACTGTATTTTTGTCAGAACTTTGTAGTGGTAAGACATCTTCCCGGCCCTGGTCATCACTAGTCTACCTCTGTGGGTTTTTCCCAGATCCCACATAAAAGTGAGAGGATGTAGTGTATCATTTTTCTCTGGCATATTTCACTTAACGAATTGTCCCACAGGCTTCATCATCACGTCACAAGTGACAGAATTAACTTCTTTTTGAGGCTGACTAGTACTGTGCATATGCGTGGTACTGTACTCATTCAGTGGTGGACATGGCTTCGTATCACTGCTAATGTGAATGAGTGTGTCAATGTCAGACCGTTCAGATGTGTCCATCGTATTGAGAGTGCCGGACGGTGTGATCAGCGTTTCAAGAGCTGTCAGCTCATTGTAATAGAATTCATCTGGAAATGAATCATAAATGTTTTAATGGTTTCAAGAATGGTTGTCTCAGGTCTCTGGGTATTAAACTGTCTCCTTTGTTCTCAGTCTTTTATGTTAATTATTGCACTTTAAAAAAAAGAATAAAGAGGCTAGTGATGTAGCTCAGTTGGTAGAGTGTGTGCTGAGCATGCACAATACCCTGGGTTCAATTCCCAGCAGCACCTCATAAAGTGGGCGTGGTGGCAAACACTGGTAATCTCAGCACTTGAGAAGCGGAGGCCAGATGATCAGGAAATATACATATATACGTATATATAATAGAATTATATAAGTTCAAGGCAAGCCTTTGAAATCTTGTCTCAAAAGAGGCAAAATAAAATGAAAATGAAAAGACTCTGGGGAAGAGTCATGAGATTCAGAAGAGGAGGAAAGAAACTGGATATAACAGAAATAAGACCTTAATTCACAAAAACATCATTTGTGCAAAGGCTACTTAATAGACACCTGTAACCATATATTCAGAAATCTTGGCTGTTTTAAGAAGGGGATCATCTTCCTGCTCTGAGACCTGTCTTGTGTAGAAGCAATGGTTGACAGTCAAAATGATGTCATAGAACAGCCACATCGTTCTGTACATTTGAAGCAACGTGTTTTGTGGTACTCGGTTGTCAGACCCCTGGGGTTTTAAGGAAGTGTCTGTTTCTTGTGGCATAGCTGAAAGAACTCATTTCTTTTTTTTCACATTTTTTTAATTTTAATTTTTTTATTATTATGTAGAAACTAGGTACGCAAAAATCATGTGTTGGTACCTCTGTTTCCCTCCTCCCTGCCCCCATTCCACTGGGAGCCTTCCTCAGTGAGCTGGACTGCTCCATGGGGATTGAGAGCTATGTGTTGCATGAGCAGAAGTCAGTCATTGGGGCGGGGGGACAATGCCTGTGGATATCCCCCCCACTCAGCATGGCTTTTACAATCTTTCTGCCCTCTCTTCTGAGTGAGTTTTAAGTCTACTTTAGTGTTAAGTGACAGAGCTCATTTCTGAATGTACTATATAGAGCTCCCCTGGGTGGAGACCTGTGCAGGAATGCCATTTTGTGCTTAAGGGCAACAGTAGTTAACCTTGGCTCATCTCTGAGGTGACGTGCTTAATTAATCATCCTGACTGTTTCTGCTTCTAGCAGGCATGCTTAATTTTGCAACATAAAAGTATTGTATGATTAAACTCCAAAGCCAAGGTTTTCAAACTATTCTCAGAGCAACTTGAACTCTTATTGACGACCTTTAAAAGCTTTGTTGACGTTTACTATGTTTGTCAATGTTAACTGTGTTTAGAAAAAACTGAGAAAATTAAAATTTTCAGCTTAAATTTATAATAAAATATTAAAACCTTACATATTCACATATAATATTTCATGAAAAATTTAAATTTCCACAAAGTAATTTAGAACAGTGGTGTTCTTTCGCTTCCCCACACATTGCTTTAAATTAGACCTGAAGCTACACTCTCATTTCTGCTTTTGCATTCCAGCCATTATAAAAATCTATGTCAGGAAGTTGCTAGAAAATTCCACTGTGTTCACACTTGTCAAAAAATGAGTGTCTTATTATGAAAGCAGTTTGGACCTCACAGTGATAGTATGGAATGATGCCCCTACCAAAGGTCTCTAGGATCCTCAGCAGTTAGTCCACCTATGATCCTTGGAGAACTGTTGTTTTAAACCTAAAGGAATTGTTAAATTTATTAGTGAGTACATTAGTGTGCGTGTGTGTGTGTTTGTGTGTGCGTGTGTGTGTTTGTCTGTGTGTGTGTGTCTCTATCAAGTGACTTGGCCAATGCCTGTCTCCACAGCCCCAGATTACTTTTAAATAACTCTGAGGTTTATGCAGAAATGTTGAGTCAGACTGCATGGAAGGGAATCCCTGCCCATCCACCCATTACCTCAGGCAAGTTGCTTTAACCCCTAGACTCATTTTCTCATCTGTGAAATGGGAAACAGTTCTACATATGTTTATATCAATAATGAGATAATGAAGGACAGACACTTGGCACACAGTAGTGCTCATCAATATTGCTGTTGTTACTTTGAAAAGTCATCATAGGGACTGGAGGGGAGGCTCCTTTTAAAGTGCATGCTTTGCAAGCCTGCCTGCCAGAGTTCAGATCCCCAGCACCCACAAAACCAGATGCAAAAGGGTGCAACCCCAGTGTACAATGGCAATGGGAGGCAGTTGGGAAAATCCTGAAGTTCATGAGCCAGCTAGCCTGGCTTTCCCAGTGGCAATCAACAAGATAGATTCTGTCTCCAACAAGGTGGGAGGAGAGGACCACGGCCGGAGGTTGTCTTCAGATATCCACCCAAGCACGGTGGGGTGCACGTGCCCATGCACACGTATACACATGAAGTAAAATTATTGTTATGCTGTATATTCTATTCTTTTTCCATAATAGTAAGAATATTCAAGGATAGAAAAAAATGTATTAACATGGTCAAAGATAGCAATATTACTTAATAAAACACAATCACCGAAAGTACTAATGGCATTTTGAAATTCAGTAAATGCAAGTGCCTGTTCCATGTTCCCATGTAACATAGAGTAGGGGTGCGGACCCAGCTGGGGAGCAGCGTGTGGGTGGGTTCAAGCAGAGCATAGCATAGAGGTTCGACTTGTTTCCTGGAGGCTTATTCTGAATATAACTAAATGCTGCTGATGGTGGCTCTGGTCAATGATAGAACTGGAAATAGCTTAACGAATAAATAGCTTAACAAATAAACTTGGCATAGTGCCAGTGATCTTTCAGTCAGGAAGAAATACGTAGTGATGAATTAACCTAAGTGGGCAATGATGTTGAACAGGTCTAGAAAGATCCTCTGGTGGGGTGAAAATCATTTCTCAATGAGCATATTCTCTGTTGTTAAACCAACCTTTAATAGTAGACTCAACCCCACACACCAAACATCCTTCTCTCTTTCAGTGTAGGAAACATCTTTGAGGTAAGTTAACTCATTTTGCAATTTGTAATTATATATTTAAAAACTTAAACCAGAAGTCTAATCTTACCATCTGAAAAGCCCTATAAATATGTCCTGAGGAAAGCTGAACTTTATTCTGAATCATCTGTATTTTGGAACATGTGGGTTTTGACACTATTTCAAAGTAAGATATTGAATTATGACCATGTATAATTATTTCAGATGTAATTTAGGATGGCATTTTTAGAAATTCCTTTCTCCAGTGAAAAGAAAAATGGTCTGAAAGCTAAGCTATAAGGAACATTTTATTTCTAGCAGAGAAACAAAGGAATGGTTATTTGTCAGAACAAAACAAAGTTGTGATATACTGTTTTGTGTTAATGGGTTAATTCACTATATAAACAATGTTTTTAATTTAATTTTCTTGCCATTGCTTTCTATATGAATGGACAGCATTGTTTTTGAGGCCCTTGGGTACTGTTCTTCAGGAACAGTTCTCCCTCTCCCACTTTCTAACTTATAATAAAAAAATAAAAACTTTATTTAGGGCTGAAGAGACAGCTCAGCGGTTAAGGCACTTGCCTGCAAAGCCTGATGACCCATGTTTGATTCTCCTGTACCCAAGAAATCCAGATGCACAAAGTGTCTGTGTGTGTGTTGAATTTGTTTGTAATGGCTACAGGCCCTGGCGTGCCCATTCTCTTTGTCTCTCTCTGTGTCTCTGTCTCTATGTTTGCAAATATTTTTTAAAATTTTTTTAAACTTAATTTTAAAAAATAGCATAATCCCCTTTCACCACCTTCTGTTACCCCTCCTCTTCCATCCCCCTCCACTAACCCCCATTCTTTCCTACTATTGTCTCTTCTATTTTGTCTTTTCTGTCCCCTTCATTATCCACAACAACCCAGTATTATGGCAGGTTGGCCCAGTATCATGCGGGTCTGTGTAGGTAACAAAGCTGTTGTGAGGTCATGAAGGCAAAGATTTCACTTTGTGTCTGGAAGGCATCATTCCTAAGCACTACTTCTCATCCTTTGGCTCTTGCATTCTTCCTGCCACTTCTTAAACTATAGCCCCTAAGTCAGTGGAGAGTGTAATAGAGGTGTCTCATTTAGTGCTGAACACGCAACTATCACTTCTTCTGAACACTTTGAGGAGTTTTGTGTCTCCCAAGTATTCACAGCCATCTGAAAAGAGAACCTTCTCTAACCAAAAGTGAGAGCAAAACTAATATATGGGTATAAACATAAATATTTAGAGGGCAATTGTGTGAGCAGACTATATCACTATTGCCAAGCAACAGTAGTAGTTTCCCTGTTGGGTTTTTGATCCTCCCAGTTACAGGCATCTGACTAGGTTTTCAGTATCACGCATGAATTCCCTCCACTGGAGCAGCCCTCAAACCCAATCTGAGAGCCCTTGGTTACCTCCATAGCAGACATGCCACCATTGCACTAGTGTGCACATCTTGCATAGCTGACCTGTTGGGTACCTTGCAGGATTCAATGTATTAATTGCTAGTTAATACCACCTGCAACTTTTCTCCCCCAGCAGGCTGGATAGCAGGCTCTTGATTTCTTAGTGCCCACAGCAACACATTACATACATGTCTACAAGTGAACTTACTGTCTTTTTCCTTAAAGCTAGCTTTCATTCCTGCCTGGTTGTCTGTCTACCTAGAGTCTTATCCCCTACGTTCTATGGCTAAGAAGTAATTTGAAGCTTCTGTTCTCTGGGCTTTCCACAAGTTGCTCTCTCTTGCTATTCTCACCACCACCCTTTAGTGTGGTAGCTCTCTTGGCACTTCTGGAGTCTCTTTGCCTCTACTTAAATCCCCCCCCAAACTTGATCTGTCTTCTCTAAGCAGTGCTGCCAGAGGATTTTCTTCCCACAATTCCCATTCCATCTCATTTCTCCAACTTAAAAACCTGCATAGATTCTAGGTGATTTAAGTCCAAGGTGGGCATCTCAGCTCTTCATATTCCTTGCCCCTAGGACAGGCTAACCTACCTAAGTAGGCTCAGCTACTGTGCACAGGCTGAGGATGTAGCACAGTGGTAGTGTGCTTGCCTAGCATACATGAGATCCATCTTCAGTCCCCAATACTATTAAAAAAACAGGGCTGGGGAGATTGCTTAGTGGTTAAGGTGCTTGCCTGCAAAGCCTAACCACCCGGGTTCAATTTCCCAGTGCACATCTAAAGCCAGATGCACAAAGTGGCTCATGTATCTGGAGTTCATTTGCAGTGGCTATAGGCCTGGTACACCCATATTCATTCTCTCTCTTGCTCTCTTTTCTCTCTCTGCTTGCACATAAATGAAATATTTGGGGGCTGGGGAGATGGCTGAGAGGTTGAGGTGCTTGTCTGCAGTGCCTAAGGACCCTGGTTCGATTCCCCAGTACCCACATAAGCCAGATGCACAAGGTAGCACATGCATCTGGGGATCATTTGCAGTGGCTGGGGGACCTGGCACCCATTCTCTCTCTCTGTCTCTCTCTGCCTCTCTCTCTATCTCTCTCTCCCCTCCCCTTGCAAATAAATAAATAAAATATTAAAAAAAATAAATGAAAAAAAAAATAAATGAAATATTTGTGCACTGCAGTGCCTCCCTCTCCACATTCTGCTTGCTGTTTCTTCTGTGTCCTTTGATAGACTAGCGAGCTAGCTTATGGACACTTAGGACACTTTCTTTTAAATCCAACTTTCCCATCCTAGAAGAGTAGATTCTTCTCTGTATCATCTGACTCTTCTTCAGTTCCTTAAACTTATGTCCTGAATCCACATGTAAGTTTCCTTACTATATCATGCATTCTTTAAGGAAAGATAGAACCTAGAACTTACTTGACATTCTAAAGGCCAAAGATTCAACTCAATAAAAGTTTTTTAAATTATCCATAATGAGATACTTTTAATGAACAAATAATGAGTTGTTATCTCCAGTTCACCAATGCCCCTCTTCCCTATTCCCTGAGTTTAATGAACTATATTGACCTAACTTATACTATAATATGAATTATAAATAAAAAGAAACTATAGTATCTTAATTTCAAGAAATACATGAAACTGTTTTTTATTGTAACAATCACATACACTTTTGGTGTGTTTTCAAGTTGACAGTATTAAGATAATTCTATTCTTACTATACATTCCCATGTTATGATACCACTGAGAAGATTGTATTCTGTATGTTAGTTTATAGCACCATTCTCTGTGAAGTAGGTTGCAAGAAACACTGTAAAGGAAGGAAAAACTGAGAAAACACTTAACATAAAAAAAAAACAACAAGAAAACCACTGGGTGCCATGGGGAGCTCTTAGCGGTGGGAGAGCCATTCATTTAAGAGATACAAACTGTGGCCACAGTTGCCAGGCCTGGTTGACCATCCATCATGATCATGTGGAGAGCTTAGTCAGTTGCACCTTGCTGGCCCCACTCTTGGGAACTCCAGGATCGCTCTCCATGGAGCCCTGGAACCTGACATTCTAAAACAATTCCCCAGATTAATCCTTAGGAACAGCCAAATTTGGAAACCCCTAGGCGGAGGGAGATCACTGAAATATCACAGATTCGGTGGCTCTATTTGAAAGTTACACAGATTGCAGAAGAAGAGAAAGGCGAAATGCTTCAGAAGAGGAAAGCCACAGTGAACTAGTTTCATCTGGCCTAAGACTTGAAACATTTAGTTATTAGTCATAAAGAGATGGTCCCTATCACATGATTTCTACTCACAGCCACCAAAACCCAAGCTTTAATTTAGGGTTCTGAATGCTGCTGTTTGTGGGTGGACGACAGCTCAGGGCATCCCTTCACAGAGCCACATCAGTCACAAACCACTCCGCATGAAGTGACACACTGTCCATTTGGTGGACACGAGAGTGTCACTTCCCCAGGCCATGAAGAAAGCCATCCGAAATACATGTCCCCAGTGCAGTGGCAGAATAATAAATTCAATTCTGTCTCAAAAATAACACACTTGTGGGCTGGAAACATAGCTCCGCAGTTAAAGGCACTTGCTTGCAAAACCTGGTGGCCTGGGGGTTCGATTCCTCATTATCCACTGAAGCCAGATGCATGCAAAGTGGTGCATGTGTCTGGAGTTTGTTTTCAGTGGCAAGAGGCTATGGCATGCTGATTTATTCTCTCTCTCTCTCTCTGTCTCTCTCTCTGTCTCTGTCTCTCTCCTTGCAAATTTATAACCAATAAAAACATTTAAGAAATAAATGACACCTTTTTATTTTCAGTTCATTGCTTGATAAAGTGCTTCGTTTGTCTGGTAATAGAATCTTGGCAGCAAGTATATCCTGACTTTTAAGCTGGAAATTGAGGAGTCTTTTCACATGAGAAAGGGAGGATGTCTACTTTCAGAAAAAGATTTGCATCACACCCCTGCCCTACCAACTCATGAACCAGTGTACACACTCAAACCCATCTACACTAGCTCCCTGGCGATACGTGATCTCTACTGAGGAAACTCCAGTCTGTTTTTCACAAATATGAGATGACAGAGCACAGCTGGTTTATTACATACAACTGTTAGATTAGGTAATCTGTAGGGTTTTGTCATGCTAGCTATAGTAATCAGCACACCATCGTTAGCTCTGAATAGTCTATTGTGGTTAGACAATACTATTTTATGCATTCTGAATTCTTATCACCACAGAGGTTCTATTAATTAACTGAAGATGATTTTGCTGTTTTATAAAAACACTTTATGACAAAGTAGTTTTTTTAATCCTAGCAGAAAGTTTATAAATTCAAGAGAAAAATGTACTTAATTATTGTAGGAAAGTACACTTAGGAGTCCTGATGCTAGTTTCTAGGTTGTTTATATGGATAACCCCTCCTCCTTCTCATGATTAGTGCTAGATTCAACAGCCTGAACACACATTCTTGTTCTTTGTTTGTTTGGGTGTTCTGTAGAGCTGGGGGCGGAACTCTGGTCCTTGTACATGCTAGGCAGGTGCTCTGCCACTGAACCATATCCTTGGCCCTAATCTTTGATTTGTTAGCATAAGGCTACGTACACAAAATACAGAATAAATAATATTTTACAAGTTGCTAACTAAATTAATAAACTAAAATAGCTATGGTTCTGAAATAATTTTAATAACCGTGCTAGGTTGAGTTAGATGGCCCTGATAAACTTGTAGGTTTTGAATGCTTGGTCCCCAGTTGGTTGTATTTTGGGAGGTGGAACCTTGCTGAAGAAGGGGTGTTAGGGGCGGGCTTAGGGAATGTGATAGCCAAATTTTACATGACCAGGCTGAAACTTAAAATGTTTACCTGAGTTTTTGAGAAGTCAGGATTAAAAAGACAATAGCCAAATTTCCCAGGTAGGTGAGTTTCACAAATAATGATGCTTCCTCTGCATTGATCTGTACACATAATAAGTAGCCTGGAATGAGAGGATGTTAACTTATCAGTTATTTTTTTTTTCTATTTTCTTGTTTCCTTGCCCCTATCTTAAAAGGGAAGTTACCTTTGAAATGGCAAGTTTATTTTTTGCATTGTAGTTTCTGCTTTTCCTCAGTCTTATTCTGTCCATAAAACCAACCTCTTTTTCTCAGTCTATCAGAGCATATGTTCAGTTTTATGAAGTCTTGCTCAGTTTTAGAATTTAAAATAAAGTTATTAAAGAACATTTTCAAAAAATCAAGCTATGGGGTTAAACTGAATGATCTTTTATCGTCTCTTTTCATCAAAAAATTCCGTCTTTAATATAAGCATGTCAAGGAAGTCTATGATGTGTACATAAGTTATATAAGTTTTATATATATATATATATATATATGTTATATAAGTATATAAGTTTGGCCACAGACAGTGGTATACAGCTGTAGTCCAGCTATGTGCATGGCTAAGGCAGAAGGATTGTTGGAGGTTAGCCTGGCCAAAATATCTCATCCTGTTTAATTAAAAAGGAAGATAAGGCTGAGTTTATCCATAATTATTATCTTGGTTTTTTTTCAATGGTCAGTTTTAATCTTTGTTATTTCAATGATCTGAACTTTGTGTCTTTCTTTCCACAATTTATATGTTGAAGCCTGTCCTCACAGAGGTGATATCAAAAAGTGAAATCCTTTCGGAGATGGCTAAGATGGTTCCATGCTCATAAATAAGTTATGACTCTTATAAAAGGGGCCAAAAGGAAGTTATTTGGCCTTTCCCATGAAGACACAGCAAAAAGTCAGCATGAAGACACTGGCCCTGCTGGCATCTTGATCTCGGAAGTCCCAGTCTTCAGAACTGTTGAGCCTAAGTTTCTATAGTTAATAAATTCTGAAGTTGGTTGGTATGGCAGCCCAAATGGATTAAGACATTTAAATCATTTAAATCTTTTTCAAAATGAACATTAGGACTGGAGAGATGACTCAGTGGTTAAGGTGATTGCCTGCAATGCCTAACGATTGGGGTTCAATTCCCCAGTACACACAAAAAGTCACATGCACAAAGTAGCATGTGCATCTGGAGTTTGTTTGCAGTGATGGCTGGATGCCCTGGTGTGCCCATTCTCTCCCTCTCCCTCTCTCTCTCTCTCTCTCTCTCTCTCTCTCTCTCTCTCTCTCTCTCTCTCTTTCGATATATATACACACACATATGTCTCTATCTGTCTCTCTTCTCTCTGTCTCTCTCTGCTTGCAAATAAATAAATAAATAAATAAATAAATAAATAAATAAATAAATAAATAAATAAAATGAACATTAGATTTCAGTCAGCAGACTCTTCAGTGGCATAGCTGCCTGGAAGCAGCACAGGGGACTTCTGGGTGGCACAGACACTTTTCAGTCATTCTTCTGATTCACCAAATAAAATAAATCACTAAGAAGCATATCAGGAAGGGGAAAAATGTTTTTTTCCCACACATATATCTCTGAGGGAGGAAAACTAAATGAAATGTTAATTAGGTAAAGAAAGAAAAAAATCCACAGATAATTTAAATTTCAGATGCTTTGTAAACAGGTTTAAATTAGGTTTAAAACTAAGCCACTGAAAAGACTGACAGAGCAGAAAGTCAGTACAGACCTTTGCACCTTTGCACATGGAGGACCTTATGTTCATAACACAAAAAAGTATGAGAAGCAAAAACTTTAATATACTTTGTTTTCAAGTATTCATATTACATATACATTGAATATATATATTCAAAATTCATCTTGAAATGCTTTTCATTGCAGGGATCATATACTGGACCACATGTGGGTCAGATATGGTGGGCATGCTTTTAATCCCAGCATTTGGGAGGCTGAGCTAGGAGTGTTGCTTGAGTTTCAGACCAGCCTGGGCTGCAGGATGAATTCCAAGTCAGCCTGGGATAGAATAAGACCCTGTCTAAACAAAACAACAAAAAAGAAGACTAATGCCTTAGCTCTGGCCACTCCAACTGGGAGAAATGACAAGATGCTGTTCTGTGGGGTGCAGTACAAAAGAGAATCATTTTTTATGTTTTAAATGGGGTCTCATTCTAGCCCAGGCTGACCTGGAATTCACTATGTAGGCCCACAGTCGCCTCAAACTCTCTGTAATTCTCCTACCTTGGTCCCGCCCCCAAGGGCTGGGATTAAAGGCATGTGCCCCTACACCCATCTAGCCTCAGAATCGCTTTTTAAACAACAGTTAATTTAATATTTGCTAAAACCCTTTAACTAAAGCCAATATATAAACACAGGAAGTCATAACTGGTTGATTTTTACACTTTTATTGAATTAATTTCAGCAACTCGCATCATAAAGAACGTGCACTTGTGTTGAATTTCAGCTATTTTGAGCACCGTTTCCAAAACTACATATATCTAATGAGATAGATATCCCTTTGCCTACTAGTCAAGAATATAATCTCCCATTATTTTAGGAACTATCTTTTATAAAAAGGTACCCTGGAAGAATCGGTGAATTAAGTGTGTCAAGAGAGAAGAGAATTAATTAATTTAACACCTGCCAGGAAGAGTGGAGCAAGAGTCAGGCCTGCAATTACTACACGTAAGTGTGTACTTGAGTTTAGATGGCTAAAACTCTGTAAACTTGATGCCCTGTGCTCACCCCTGTCTACAGCGTTCACCACAGACTCCTTCCTAAATGGGAATAGGCACTAAATGCCTGCTCTGTTTGGTTCTCACAGTCACTGGCTGTCTTGCTTCCTAAGCAGGAGGAGGGGGTGTTGTTCTGTTTCTCTTTTGAAAAGGTTTACAGAATGTCTTGCTGTTAAAATGTAGCACTTCCAACACTGTAGAATGCACAGCTTCCAGGAAGTGGCTTTCAGGACATGATCAGTTTATGGGATGCCTTCCATGTGCAGGTGGGAAAATTTAATGTTTTCAGTAGCAAATAAAAACCCAAGGTCATAAGATGCTTCTGCTTCCTTATTTCTTTTTTTAAAAAATATTTTATTTATTCATTTTCAATCAGAGAGATACAGAGAGAGAGAGAAAGAGAGAGAGAGAGAAACCAGGGCCACCACCTTGTGGGTCTGGCTTATGTGGGTACTGGGGAATTGAACCCAGGGCCTTAGGCACTGGAGGCAAGTGCCTTAACCACTTAGCCATCTCTCCAGCCCTGCTTCCTTATTTCTAGACTTGACTTACTGCGTCCGACAAACCAGTTCTGTCATCTTTAATTGGGGACATCAACGCATTATTCTCTCATTAAGTGTATCTAATTATGGATAAGAATGAAATAAAAAAAGAGATACCACTGTGGATGAGTCTAAAACAATAAAACAATAAACAATAAAACAATAAGAGTAGTTTTGTTTAAAAAGCTTGCTATTTCTTTTGATGCGTATTTCTTTTGACACACTTAATTCTGTATTTAAGATGAAAAAAAAAACTACTTTCTCAAAGCACAGGAGTAAAGATATAAAACACTGAGGGCAGAAGCGGAATGGATGCATCTTAGAGCAACGAAAAATAAATCTCTCCCTCTCTCCTCCTGCTAAGTTTATCCACCTTGGTGTATTCAACTCACATTTAACACATGCTGGCATCGTATGTGATTCTTCTTACATTAGGGCCCTAGGGACAAGTCCATTGAGAAGCCAGCTATTACAGTACAAGTTTGAAGTTATAAAGCATGTCTAATTTCAAAGAAGGTATACAAAACACTCCCCCCCACACACGAAACTTAGCACCATGATTATATACTTGGCATTAGACGTGCCTATCTACTTTCAATATCTGTAGCTAAACGTCTTTAAATGTATGAACATGTCCTAATGTTGATAAAGTTTGTAAGAAAAAGCGTTGGCACTCGACGATCGTTTCCAGCTCAAGCACCCATGAGGTGGCCTCGCAGTGACACCTGTCTTCCTAGGTGATCTGGGACGTGCATGAACTTGCTGGCATTGTCGCTCAGCCGTAAGCACAGTTGGCATCGTTTCCCTGGATCCAGAGGCAAATCTGGGCATATTTGAGCGGTGTGATGCGCACGGCGACATTGTAGTCCTTCCGCTCACCGTGCACGTCCACCCACTGGTGGCCCGAGTAGACGGCGACCACCCTGCGTTTCCAGCGCTTGGTGCCGGGTTCCTTGAGCCGCAGGTAGATGCCCGAGCCGGTGGAGCCGGCCTCGGCGTCGCAGCGCTGGTACAGGAGCTCCGAGGACTCCTCGGAAACGCCGCAGAAGCGGTAGACCAGCTGCTCGGGCCTGTCGTCGTCGAACCCCGAGAAGTGGATCCTGCCACCAGCCCCGGGCAGCTTGCTGATGGCCGGGCTGACCCCCAGCTCCATGTGCTGCCGCCTGGGCGCGCGCTTCAGCTCCAGGAGCGCATAGTCGTAGCCCAAGGCAGGGTCCGCTCTGTCTCCCCTCACCCAGCCTTTGGGAATGTGGGTGCTCTTGACCCGGGTCCACTGGAAAGTGGGCCTCCCTTCGGGGGTCCTCCGACCCCCGGCAGATTCCTTCCTCCGTCTCCCCCGAGTGCGCCCCTGGGGACGCGCCCGGCCACCTGCGCCTTGGCCACCACCCTGGGCCTCTCTCGGGCTCCTCTTGGACCCTCTGCGTCCTCCCTTGTTCCTCATCTTCAGCAGGCCCACCCTTAGCTTTTGACTCCCTTTGACATAGTCCCTCCCGTCGTGGATGCAGTGGGCAGCTGTGAGCACGTGGTGGGGGGACACGAGCACCCCGCTGCAGCCCGTGGACAGCTTCACGGCGGTACCGAAAGGGAAATTGGTCAAGAACCTTTTGTCCAAGATGCTGAAGCGGCTGTCCGTGCCATACACCTGTCTCTTGTGCCTGATCGGGGCTCCTTCCACCGTGCTGTTTGGAGGGAGCTCGGGGACCAGGCCTCGCACCTTCGCCCTGGTGAAGGTGCGGGTGCCATTGTCAAAGACCGTCTCGTAGGAAAGGGCATCCTCCAGTTCCGACAGGCTGGGCGCCGGGAGATCCCTCTGGCACTCGATGCCACACGCAGGGCCCATCACCATCTTCGTGTCCGCCTGGAACAAGGGACTGCTGAGGTGGAAGGTCCTTTCGCTGACCACCCGGGGCATTGGACTCAGGTGCCACTCGAAATCTGCTTCCGTTTCTGACCCATCAGTGAGGGTCCATCCCGAGGTCAAAAGCATCAACCAAAGAAGCATAGTTTCCATCTTGTTCTTCAATTGTGCCTCTAAAAACAGAAAAAGAAAGAGATCTTGTTTTCTTTTTGAAAGTTACCTACGATAAATGTACTCGCTACAAATAAGATCCTTATTTTCATTTAATTTAGATTGTATTGAGATTAATATTCTGCCACGTGGAACCATGCAGACTTACAGGATCAGTTTTGTCTTTTAACCCAACTTTCTGTCTATCAGCTTTATCATCACCACCATACACACACACACACACACACACACACACACACACACACACACACACGTCTGTCTCCCTAGAAGTCCTGTGCATGCCGAGTGTCCTGGGTTCCCACTGCCTAATCACACTCTTTCTCTTCTCCCAGGAGGATTTAGAGAAAGAAGCAGGTGTCTTTCAGTCTTTCTCTGCATCCAGTTCCTTAAAAGCGGAATCATAAACTCTTCAACTCCAGAATGTAAAAGACTATCACAGAATGCAAAAGGGCTCACTGAGATACAGTGAACATCTCTGTATTTCATCCAGGATCTGCGCACCAAGCTGATGTGCAGATATAACCAATAGGATGATATTTGATAGCAGCAAAAAAATTTATAACTAAATCTGCTAGTCACCTGCTGTGTATGCTGGAGGGGGGATGTTTCAGTACCAAGAGGCCTTGTATGTGCTAGGTTAAGTGCTCTTCTACTGAGCTAAACTCCCAGCCATCTTTTGAATTTATTTTGGAATAGGTCTCACTAAATTGTCTAGACTGGCCTTGTGCCCCTCCTACCTCTGATTCCTAAATAACTGGGATTACAGGCCTGTGCCACCAGATTCAGCCACTGCTTAGATTACTATAGAATTCTTTGCCATAGAAAAGAAAATATACAGCGTAGGTCATTTTACACTGAAATAAGGAAAATGTACTATGCATTTTTTAAAACAAAGTTGTGCTTGGAACCACCATCTAAGCAAGGCAATGTTTTTTTTTTTTCAACAAACCCCGCAACATGGCCGAGATGAGCTTCCTGTGCAGCAAGTCGGGTTTGGGGGCTGAAGAAAGCTTAGGTCTCTTAGATGACTACCTGGAGGTGGCCAAACACTTCAAACCTCAGACACCAGCAAGGAGGATCCCTTCTCCGGGACAGATTGGATATTGGGGGAAATGGATCTGAAGGAGTTTGACTTTGATGCCGTGTTTTGTATGGATGACCTGGAAACCGTGCCAGATGAACTTTTGGATACCTTCCATGACGCATGTGATCTTTTTGCCCCCCTAGTCCAAGAGACTAATATCAATGAGCCCCTCAGACAGTGAACTCAACTGGCCATCTCCCAGAAAGTTCAACAAAAGCTGACCAGGTTGCCTTCATGCAACTCTTTCCTCTTCCCCAGGGGTCTTGTCTTCCACACCAGGTCATTCCTTCAGTTTGGACTTAGGCAGTGAAGTTGACATTCCTGAAGGAGACAGGAAGCTTGGCACTGCTGTTGACATGATCCCTCCGTGCTTAAAGGAGGAAGTCACCCCCTCAGATAACGACAGTGCATCTCTGTGAGCCCTGGGTCCTACCCTGGCTCTCCCCAGCATTTTTCCTCTACCTCCAGGGTTTTAGTGTTCTCCGTGGGTCTTGCTGCCCCAAACCTCATGACCCTCCTAGGGACAGAGCAGCAAATGTAAAGGTTGAAAAGTTGAATAAGAAGCTTAAGAAAATGGAGTGAAATAAGACCACAGCCTCTAGATACTGTCAGAAAAAGAGAGCAGAGAAGGATGCTCTTCCTGGTGAGTGTAAAGAGCCAGAACAAAAGAATGAAGCTCTGAAAGAGAAGGCAGATTCTCTGGCCAAGGAGATCGAGTATCTAAAAGATTTGATAGAAAAGATCCAGGGGACAAAGAGAGTCCCCTAGCTGGGTGATCAGGAGTGCTTTATGCTTGTACTTGGGAGTCTTGTTAACAAATTATTTTGTAGTGGAAAAAAATTGTGGAGCAAAGATCAGGATTTGAACTTGCCACCTGGAGAACAGGATTATAGTGACCAGGGGTCCCTACTTATCTGGGTCTTGTCATCCAGGAGCAGTGCCTTTGTTACTTAACTATTTTTAGGTTGCCAGTGTTCAGTGAGTTATGTAATACCTCTATGGCTTGTATCCTCTTGCCCTCCTCCTCCTCTTTGCTGGGCTCACTGACATGCAAATGTTGGTATTTACATTCACTGATGTGCACCAGCTACTGGGGGTGTGGGGAGTGGTGGAATTTCTACAAGCAGCAGTTTTGAACCTCTCCCTATGATTGGTTAGCTTTCCTCCAGCTCTTTTGTAACTAAGAATTAAAATAGCAAGGCTTAGCCAATGATTTTTCCATTGTACAAAGCAGAGATGAGTCAAGTCAGATTTCTCCTTCGATACCTTCACTCGTTGCTTTCTGCTGATTCTTCATACAGAAGAAAGAGTGAGTTAGGGGGCTGGGGATGTGAATCAGTGGTAGCATCACTGGCCTAGCTGGTACAAGAGCCTAGGTCAAATCCCCAGCTACAGAAAGGGGAGGATGAAAGGAGAAAGGAAGGGAAGGAGGGAGGGAGGAAGGAGGAAGAGAAAATGAGGAATGTTTGCAGTGGCCACGCCCAGGGCACACGCATGTATCAGAATAAAAGGTAAAAGCCAAGATGGCTGTGATGGTTAAATTTTGTTGTCAATTTGAGCTGTTAGTAATCTTGGGTGGGTCTCTGAGGTTGTTTACAGGAAGGCAGCCCTCTCAGTAGGGGGCAGGATGTAAGGAGGCTCAGGGGAGCTAGAAACAAACAGGCAGTACAGGAAGAAAATTCCAGAGATTCAGAGAGTCAACAAGTTGCAAATCCCTACCCTAAGGCTATATAAAGGGGAAGGAAGTCTCTTCTCTCCCTCTCCACCACTGCACTGCCTGTTTGCTGGTGTGTGTGTGTGTGTGTGTGTGTGTGTGTGTGTGTGTGTTGATGGTCTCTCTCTCTCTCTCTCTCTCTCTCTCTCTCTCTCTCTCTCTCT
>PVHP010002533.1:0-88720 GCA_004024765.1 Zapus hudsonius
GTCTGTCTGTCTGTCTGTCTGTCTGTCTGTCTGTCTGTCTGTCTGTCTGTCTGTCTGTCTGTCTGTCGTCTGTCTGTCTGTCTGTCTGTCTGTCTGGGGTCTAGCTGTCCCCGTGGGTGAGCCCCCAGCGACCAGCTGTGAGGGTGCACCCGGCGGGGACTACAAGCCCCAGCAGCCCGCGCGGCGGCCGACGTAGGCGCGGGATTGGGCGGGGCTTGACGGCCGCAGACAGACTGCGGCAGCCTCGGAGCTGCCCGCGCCGCGTCGTGCCGGAGCTCGCCCCGCCCGCCCGCCTGTCCGCCCGCCGGTCCCCCAGCCCTCCGCGCCCCAGCCCCAGCCCCGCGCCCCCGCACCGCGCCCCTCGGGGCCTCGCGCACGCCGGGCCCAGGCCTGGGGCCGCAGCGCCGGGGCCGGCGATGAGCGCGAGGAGCCGACATGAGCGCAGGTGAGTCGCCCATCCTGGTGGGCCCCCTGCGCGCCGCCCGGCGTCGGGTCTGCGACACTCCCACCGCGGGGTCGCGAGCCTGGGGAGCGGCTGCTCCCCGTTAAGAGGTCACATCACTGCGCCCTTCCAAAGAAGCCAGAGCCTGGATGTCGCTGCGCACAAGTCGACCCTCCTACATCTTGGCTCAGATGCTTGGGCCAGGTCATTGGGGAGGGACCCCACGGAGTTGCACCCCACCCTGAGTGAGCCTGTCCAGGTGGGAGTCGCGGTGCACCATCTGGTGCCTCTGAGCCACTGTCTCTGGATAGAATGGACAGGGGTGAGGTAGTCAGCTGTGAGCAAGGCCTGGGACACAAATGTGCTCCCAACCCTCCGGCCTCCAGCCCCCAGAAAAAGCGTCCTATCTAAGGACTGTGCCCTGCATGGTTGTCTCAGGCCCTCTTCCAGAATCTGGCTCACCTGCTGCAAATGAGGCGGCTGGACCGCTACTGTCCAGAAAGATCTTCCTGCAGCCCCCATCCCTAACGCCCTAAGTGAGATAAGGGAAAGAAAACTTAGGGGTGCAGCTCAGTGAGAAGAGCACCTGTCTAGCATGCACCAGGTCCATCCTCAGCACCCTGTGAAACAAGAACCAGGAAAGATGGCCCATAGACTCCAGATGCACACAGAACACACACCCAGCCCTGCCTGGTAGAAGGCAGGAGCTCGGAGCCATTGGAGAACTACCAAGAGGTAGGAGCTGCCAGCTGCTGCCCTGGGTCCCTGCCAAAGCAGCAGGAAGCTGGGTCTTCCACCGGAAAGAAGAGGTTCCCAAGTGGCTTTGACTCCAGCCCCCCTGCTCTGTCGTGCTGGTGTGATTGCCCCGAGGTTGCAAACTTGTGTTCAAGTTCAGTTTGGCTTGTTCATGGCTCTTGACTTTGTGCATATAAATCATCTTCTCTTGTCAAACTCAAGCCCTCGTATTCTACTGTGTAGCTATGTCCCCAGCCTCTCTGCCTCATTTATCTTTATTTTTAGTGGGCTCTCTCTCTCTCTCTCTCTCTCTCTCTCTCTCTCTCTCTCTCTCTCTCTCTATTTATTTATTTTTTTTTTAGGCAGGGTCTCATTGTAGCCCAGTCTGATCTGGGATTCACTACATGGCCCAAGCTGGCCTCAAACTCACAGTGGTCCTCCTGCCTCAGCCTCCCCAGTGCTGGGATTATAGATGTGACCCATCATGCCCAGCTAGTTGGCTTGCTGGTTTTCTTTCTTTTTCTTACTTTCTTTATCTGGGTGTTTTTTGAGACTGGGTCTTACTTAGCCCAGGCTGATTTCATAGTCACTATGTAGCAGAGGATGTCCTTTTTCTACTCCTGATCCTCCTGCCTCTACCTCCCAAGTGCCGGGATTGCAGACATGCACCAGCTTCAATGAGAGTTTTAATCTATCCTTTTCCCTGGGGCAGCTGTGAGGATGAACTAAAAATGTGTTCATTGCCAGGCATAGTGGTGCATGCCTTAATTCCAGCACTTGTAAGGCAGAGGTAGGAGGATTTCCAGGAGTTAACTCAAGGCCAGCCTGGGGCTACATAGTGAATTTCAGGTCAGCCTGGGCTAGAGTCAGACCCTACCTCGAAAAACAACCACCACAAATGTGTTCATTCAGAGCCAGCCATTCCAGCTTCTTCTTTTTTTTTTCCTTGAAATTAAATGACCCTGGTCTAGGCTCTTTATAGATCTATCCTCAGTTTCCCTGCCTTTGTCCAGGAGGTGACCACAGTCCCTTTCTCAGAGAGCGGTAATGAAGACACAGTAAGTTGGTGTACTATGTCACTGCGCAGCCAGCCCTCCATCATCACGCTGTCACTCAGAGGAGCGGGAACAGCCTTGTTCATCCTGCCTGAATTGGCCAGGACTAGAGCACTTCCCTGTGACAGCCAAGCTGTGGACAAGCAGGCCCACCCAAGCAAGTGTTTTGACAGGTGCCCCGGAGGACAGTGTGCCCCAGGCGTGGTCCTTTCAGGAAAGAACTTCCCCAGATGTGACTTCCTCCTACCACAAACTGCTTTCCCTTCCTTCTCGAGGTTGGTTGTGAGAGCATCCTTGTGAAATGAGGCATGTGTGATAGACACAAGGAGGAACTTCCTAGATTACATCCCAAGGCCTGATGGCAAGAACCCTTCAGGAAGAGGCTGGAGCCTTCCTACCTCATGGGGGTGGGGGGGGTGTCTGAGTCTGTGGCTCTTGGCCTCATCACCTCCCTCATTCACTCACTGAATGTGGCTGACTTTGGCATGTGGCAGGTTCTGTGGGCTGGACTGAAGCCCATGGGTGAGGGTGTGGGGACAAGAGGACTTTAGAGGAAACCTCAAGACAATCCCCTGGCAGAGTGGCTATGAGGCTTAGCATTCTCATTGGTGAACCTCAGTTAGAGCCCCAGTACAGGGCTGCCTTCCTCACCAGTCCCAGCCCCATCTGGCTGGTGGCCCAGTGGCCTCAAGCCGCAGGGAGAAGCTGTAGCTTGGTCATTAATAGGAAAGGAGAGGCCAGCCTGGGAAGTGGGTGAGAGCAGCAGCCACGCCCCCTCGGCTGGGAGCCTCCCACCTGCTCTGGCCTGAGGACTTCAGGCTTCAGTGGTGACTGCTGCTCACTCTTCTGTGTGCCTCTGCACACAGGATCGCTGGGATCATGTTAGAGATAAGAAATGGAAGACCAAAAAGGCTAAGACACCTGCCTTTGGAAGCACAGCCAGGAGAGCAGTTCAGGATGCGGCTTCTCTATGACTAACTCAGCCCCGCACCTCAGTTTCCCAGTCATAAAACTGACAAAAGTGGCACCTGCTTCCTAGGGTTGTGGGGAGGAATAAGTGAACCTTCCTCCCATCTGAGGTGAAGGTCCTGATGAAAACCCAGGTGGGACTCCAGTGTGGCCTCCAGCAAAGAGGCAGGAGAAGGCAGTGACCTGGTAGCCAAGACCTGTGGCCTCTATACTGTGGAGAGCCTGTTGTCCTGAACACAGCTTCTCTACCCCCACCCAGGCTACACCACAGAGCAGGGCTGCCCACTCCTTATCTGGAGTTAAGAAGGGAAGGAAATGATGTTGCTTCCCTAGCTAGGGTCTGTGTCCATCTATCTGCTCTAGAGAGACAGTCTCCTCCTGGACTCGTGTCCTGAGGTAGCCCCAGTGGGCAGCTGTGAGCTCTGGGGAAAGAGGCCTCAGGGGGTGCAAGGCCAGCTTCATTCTGTGAGGGGCCTGCCTAAGGGCTGGGGTGATAGGTGTGCCACCTCGAAGGGCTTGCTTTCCCCCTTCCCCTCCTTTCCTCCTCTACCTGCCTCACTCCCCTCTTTGTGTGCTGGGGATGAGCCTAGGCCTCGAGCAGGCTGGGCAAGTGCTCTACCCTGACCTCGCTCCCCCCCCCCCAGCCTTTTCATTTCCTCTGGCCTGGCCTGTTGCTGCCTCCCAGCTGGTTCTGGCCTCAAGGAGATAAGGACGGGACAGTTGGCAATGTTTGCTGTGCCCTAAAGCTCAGCACCAGGAAAGGGTAAGCAGTCAAAGGGATGGGCACAGACAGACCCAGCAGTCACCAGCTCCCCTGCTTGCTGGCTCCCTCTACCATGGAGGGTTAGGAGCTGAAGACCAGCTGGGGGCACTAGGACCCTGCTCCGGCAAAGAGGCACTCGGTAGCAGTCATTGAAGGAGAGGAGAGGATGGAGGAACTTGGTACCCGCTAGCATGAGCACTTTTGCACCAGCCCATATCTCCCACACTAGATGAGACTTCTTTTTGCAAACAAACCCCTGGTTTAATTACCAAAACATAAGCAGAGGATTTGTTGGGCTGGGGAAGCTGTGGAAGCCCTAGCTTGTGGGCACTGAGCAAGCAGCTAAGAGGCTGGGGATATTGTGACTACCTCGGCTTCTTGGGTAGAAATTTCTGGAAGGGCTTAGAGTGTTGAAAGGAGCCCAGTACTGCACTGTACCTGCCTGGCTTTGCCATCCCTGTAGGGAGCTTCCAGGTTTTTGTGAAGAGAGCCTGCCAGCACTACCCACTCCCTGAGGATCCGATCCATGGGCATAGATGTATCAGGTCTCTTGGGGCCCAGAACACCCACAGTCCACCTGCCCTGAGGGGACCATAGCTCTGCAGAAGGAAAGGCAGGAGCAAAGGAGTTTCTGCAACAGCCACCTGTGCCTCAGTTTACCCTGCAGGCCTGATAATTTATCAGTGTGGTCTCAACCCCTCAGTCTCTTGACTGCAGGCCTGAGCCAGGCACTGGAGAGAAAGTGGGGCACAGCCCTCAAGCCCGCAGGAGCACAGGGTACTCAGCAGCCCCTCTCAGTTCTGGCCATCCCCTGTCCCCCCTCCCCCCAAGCTGGCCAAACACATAGGGCAGTAAGACACTATGGGTAAGAACCAACAGTGGGCCAGCTCGCAGGCCCAGAGTCTGGGTACAAAGGTGAGCAGGCTTAAGGAAGGAAGGGCCGCTCAGGGTGTGGCTTGGTGCTGGAGCAGCTTGCCTCGCACTGGAGGCCCTGGGTCCTGTCCCCAGCACTGCAAACCAGATCAGAAGAAAAAAGCTCTTCCCTCCTCCATGACCTTTCTCCTTTCTGTCTACAGACAGCAGCTTGCTCGTGGGCAGCACGCCCCCCAGCTATGGGACCCTGACGATAGAGACATCAATCGATCCCCTCAGCTCCTCAGTTTCATCCGCGGTAGGTGGCAGTGGGCAGGCGGGGTGACACCCAGCCCACCCCCATTGCCCCGGCCTTCATTCCGCCATTCCTCTTCCCTCGGTCCCCAGAGGCTCAGCGGCTACTGTGGCAGTCCATGGAGGGCCATCGGCTATCACGTCGTGGTCTGGATGCTGGCCGGGATCCCTTGGCTGCTATTCCGCTGGAAGCCCTTGTGGGGCGTGCGCCTGCGCCTCCGGCCATGCAGCTTGGCCCACGCAGAAACACTCGTCATCGAAATAAGAGACAAAGAGGTGAGCCAGGCCACCTGGAGCTGGTACAGGGTGCTAGGATTCTTGGGTCAACCACCACCAGACTGTCTAGCAAACACAAGAGGTCGTTGTCCCCATCTTTGTACCTCGGCACCCCCATCTGGGCATTACCTGTAGCTTTGACCTAACCTCCAGCAGTGCAGCCTGTGAGAGACGGGTGGGAGGACAGGGGTCTCTTCTCTGTTCCAGGATAGCTCCTGGCAGCTCTTCACTGTCCAAGTGCACACTGAGGCCTTTGGCGAGGGCAGGTGAGACGAGATGACTGGTATCCCATCCCAGAGAGGCATAGGGAGGTTTGGGGCAGCCCTGAAGCTACAGAATAACCCTCATCTCCTCCCCAGCCTGGAGCTGCCCCCACAGGCCCAGGCAGAAGATGGCCGGAGCCAGGCTGCAATGGGGACAGTACCTGAGAGCACGTGGAAGGACACTGCCCAACTTCACCAGCAGGAGGAGGCCGTGAGTAGCTGGCTGGGCTCTGGACGTCTTTGACCCATTCTGGATTTCTAAGTCACCATCCGCGCAGTGGGAGGGCTGGACTCCATATTCTCCATGTACCTCTGGCTCTGTGGTCTCAAATGTGTGTGATGCTCTCTGAGCCTCTCCCACCCCTTCTTCCTGTGAGGCCAGCCCTGTGCCCGCTCTTGCCCTCTGCACACCTGTGCTCCTCACAGCCAGCCTTCTCCCACCAGCTTCTCTTCTCCCACTCAGAAACAGGTGCTGCGGTACTACCTGTTCCAGGGCCAGCGCTACATCTGGATGGAGACCCAGCAAGCTTTCTGCCAAGTCAGGTAGGGTTGGACACAGCCACGCCACCTTCAGCAGGCTTGGTTTGGGCCCAGGGGGTATGACATTACCGGCCTGGCCCCAGATCCTCTCAGCTGCCTGGAAACCTTGGGCAAGTCATAATCCTCTCCAGGCTGGGGTCACTACTTGTAATAGGGGATCCCACCTCATGGGTAATCTTGAGGTGATGCTGTGAATCAGAGGCTCTGGCTCTCGTGGTTGGGTGTGTTCCATTTGAGTCCTGGCTCTGCCAGGCCTTAGAAGCAGAGCCCAAGACAAGAGTGAAGTAAGGTTCCCTGGGGAATAGGCACTGGAGGGTGTTGTCAGGTCAGTTGCCACCAAGAACACCTGGAGCACAGGTCCTGAGGGATGTCTGTGGCCAGTGCAGGCCCTGGATTCCTAACCACTTTCCCAAGGGGAGAGGGAGCCAGGAAGAGTGTCCATCAACTCACAGCACTGCTCCTGGGGATGTGGACTATGCCACACTTGGGGCTCTCACACAGCCAGGACAGTCCTCAGGTAAACACAGGTATTTGCAGGAAGCCACTGTGCCACACACTGGTGAGGGCTGTGGTGGGGAGGACAGTAGCCAAACTTGCTGACCTATCTGTCACTTAGCAAGTGCTAAGCATGGTCTAGAACACTGCCCTGACGTTAGGTCACTCAGCCTTCCTCAGCCCAGTGAGGTGGATGTGGCCTCTCCCCCATTTTGTAGATGAGGAAACTGAGGCACAGAGGTTAAGTGACTTACCTAGGATAGCATCAGTATTAATAATGTCCTTACACTGATTGTGTGACAGTGTTATTTTTCTGTGGTGGTCAGAGGAACAGAGAAGATGAGCCCAGAGCTCCTGTGGGAGCCACTGTCTCCTGGGCACTAAGTGCACCAGGAGGAGATGGGGCTCAAAGCTCCAGGTTCTCACCTACAGGGGATGGGGACACAGAGCTCCTACCTATCACCCATGCAGTGTCCCTCCCCCACCCTCGCCAGCCTGCTAGACCATGGCCGCACCTGTGAGGACATGCACTGCTCCCGCTCTGGCCTCAGCCTCCAGGACCAAGCTGTGAGGTGGGTGCTGCCTGGGGCCCATCCTGTCCCTCCCTCCTCCCTCGTGGCTGCCTTCTAGTCAGAGCCTTCTCTGTGCCTCGGTTTCTTCAGTGTAAGGTAGGAGCTCTGTTGATGGCTGGGCTGCCTCCCTTTTTTCAGGAAGACCATTTACGGCCCCAATGTGATCAACATACCTGTCAAGTCCTACCCACAGCTCCTCGTGGACGAGGTAGGACTCCTGGTCTCCAGCCTGCACCCTCTTCTGGGTGGAGGCAGTGGCAAGTGATCCCAGACCTGTTCCAGTCAGCCTGAAGAGAGACCAGGTCAGGGATGGGCAGGCCATTCAAGACTTGGGCTAAAGGAGGGAAAGCCTTCAGGGAAGCTGAAGCAGAGACACACAGTCCAGACACTGTCTGTCTGTGTCCCTGGAGCCTGGGCCTGTTCTCCACTCAAGAGATGGGGCCTGCCCTGTCCTCTTGGGTTCTGCCATCAGTCCTGTGAGTGGGGATGAGGACTACACTGTGTTCACTCAGGAGAAGCCAACCTAGCTCAGAGAAGACACGACATGGCCAAGGTCACATATGGACAAAGGGAATTCCACTGGCCTGAAGCACTCAGCTCCTAGTGCTCCACCCACCTCAGCTTGTGACCTAACTCTCTTGTGCCTCGTCTCATCTGTGGTGACTCTGCCTGTGCCTGTGGAATTGTCCTCACCATTGTGTGACACTTAGCCTAATGGGGACCTGCCATGTCAGGGCTCAGCAAATCCCTTGTCATCGAGAGCAACAGAGCTGGCAACTTGAGTGACATCGGGTGGGGTGATGACGGAGCTGGACAAGAGACAGGCTTGGGCCCCTGGGCAGCCAGCCACCGGCACTGAGCCACCCAGCACCACATGGTCCTCATGCTGCCTCTTGCCCCTTCCCCAGGCACTGAACCCCTACTACGGGTTCCAGGCCTTCAGCATAGCGCTGTGGCTGGCCGACCATTACTACTGGTACGCCCTGTGCATCCTCCTCATCTCAGCCATCTCCATCTGCTTGGCACTGTACAAGACCAGAAAGGTGATTGTGAGGTGGGCCAGTGGGGCCGGGCAGGAGATCCCAGAGGAACTAGTGTCCTCTCACCACCCTCTTGTTCCCCTGCCCACAGCAAAGTGTGACTCTGAGGGATATGGTCAAGCTGTCCGTGCGGGTGCGGGTGTGCCGACCTGGAGGAGGTAAGGAATGGGTAGGAGGGAGGTCAAGGGGTGATGGGAGTGACAGCCCGGACTTAGTCCCACCTGCCTGCAGAGGAGGAATGGGTGGACTCCAGCGAGCTGGTACCAGGAGACTGCCTGGTGTTGCCCCAAGAGGGCGGGCTAATGCCCTGTGATGCCGCCCTGGTGGCTGGAGAGTGCGTAGTCAACGAGAGTGCTCTGACAGGTAAGCCTGGCCCCAGCCCGCGGTCCTCTTTGCCTCCCTCCTGACCCCTCTGCCTTGCACTGGAAGTTTCAGTTGAGTTTTCTTTTTCTTTCAAGTGACAGTCCTGGCTTCAGTGCTTCAAACCCCATACTCTTGGACTGTATCACTCTCTCAGTGCCTCAGGTTTTTTACGTCTGTGTGCGCGTGCGTGTGTGTTTAGTAGTATGGTGTATGTATGTACGTGTGTGTCTTCTTTGCTCCTCCGTTTTTAGGAGAGTAAAACTGGCCAGCAAATCCTCAGGCAGGATTGGGGTCACAGAGGTGTATGGCCATGCATAGCTTGTTTATGTGGGTGCTGAGGATTGAACTCAGGCCCTCGTGCCTGTGCTGCAAGTGCCCTTGGAGCTCTGAGCCATTTCCCCACAGCATCTTGGGCTCCAAGTAGCTGGGGTGATGAGCTTTGTGCCATCAGCTCTGGATTTGAGTTTTATGTGCATAAGATAATGAAAGTTGAGCCTGGTGGCTTATGGCGATAAGCCCAGTAGTCAGGAGGCTGATTAGGAAGATCACTGCAAATTTAAGGCCAACCTGGGCTACATAGTGAGACCCTGTCTCAAAAATGGGAAAAAGAAGAGCTGGGGGTGATAATGTACACCTGAGATCTCAGCACTTGGAAGGCTGAGGCAGGAGAATCACGGTCTCAAGTTGGTATCCAGTCTTACCTACTTAGTGAGACCTAGTTCCAAAAAATAAAATTAAAAAAGCTTTTTTAAAGAAATGCATGCTTATAATAGGACTCCCCTACATCCTGCCCCCAATGTCTTTGCCCATTCTTATGGCCCAGCTCTCCAGATCTGGTTCCTGGTAACAACACATACCCTTCTCCTCTACCCTCTGGCCTGGGTCCCTCTCACTACAACAGAACTGTGTCTTCTTGTTCCTACCTGGCTAAAATGAGACTTGAAGCTAATAGAACAGTTTTGTACACAGTTCTTGCTTTGGTCAATGGGAGGGAGCAGCCTGGGGGATCCTCATGGACCTCACACTGCCCCTCCCAGGGGAGAGCATCCCAGTACTGAAGACTGCCCTTCCGGAAGACCCCAGGCCCTACTGTTCAGAGACCCATCGGAGGCACACGCTCTTCTGCGGGACCCTTGTTCTGCAAGCCCGGGCTTATTTGGGACCCCACGTCCTGGCAGTGGTGACCCGGACAGGTATGTATCTGGAGGTAGAGGGGCATGCTCTAGGAGAGGTGACACAGGCCAGGACCTAGAGCCCCGGGCCCTATAGCCACCTCTGCCACTGCTCAGCTATGGAACATTGGGAGAGTTTGCCCAAGCAACTCGGGCCTTCATGTCCCCATCTTAAGAGATGTTGGGCAGACTGTAACAAGCATTACAGTGTTCATAGGAGCCAGCAGGGGGCCTCACTGCGGAGGTGTGGAGGGAGCTCTTGTAAGCCAGAAAGTGTCCTCTCTCCATGTGCATTGGAAGTAAAACCATCCAATTTTAAATGCTTGCCACTGATCACTGATTTTTTTTTTTTAATACTGTGAGGGCCACTGACCTATAATCCCAGGTACTTGAGAGACTGAAGTAGAGGATCCCAAGTTCAAGGTCAGCATGGGCAACTTAGTGGCTCCCTTTTTGGGTTTTTTTCAAGGTAGGGTCTCGCTCTAGCCCAGACTGTCCTGGAACTTACTCTATAGTTCGAGGCTGGCCTTGAACTCACAGCTATCCTCCTACCTCTGCCTCCCAAGTGCTGGGATTAAAGGCGTGCGCCACCACACATGGTTTTTGTTTTTTTTTTAAATAAATATTTTTATTTGAAGGAGAAAGAGACAACCAGAGAAGGGGGTTGGGGTGGGAGAGAATGGGTGTATGAGGGATTCCAGCCACTGCAATGAAATTCCAGACACATGCACCACTTTGTGCATCTGGCTTTACATGTGTACTGGGGAATTGAACCCAGGCCATCAGGCTTTGAAAGCAAGTACCTTTAACTATTGAGCCATTTCTATAGCCCATGACTCTTTATTAGAATAAAAAGTTTACAAGGGGGGGTACTGAGAAGACAGCTCAGCAGTTGGGGGCACTTCTGTGCAGGATCTGCTGGCTTGGGTTCAGATTACAAACCATCCATCTAAGCCGGACACAGAAAATAGCACAAGCATATGGTGTTCATTTGCAGCAGCGAGAGGCCCTGGCATCCCACCACAAACACATACGTGCAGATAAATATTTTTTTTTAAAGAGAGTTGTGGAATATAGCTCAGAGGCAGAGAGCAATGGCCTAGCATGCTTGTCTCCCCTAGGTTCAGTCTCCAGCACTACAAAAAAAAAAAAAAAAAAAAAAAAAGATTTAGAGGCTGGGGAGATGTTCCAGCTGTTGAGAGCATCTGATCTCAGTTTCCCAGCACCCACGTAAAGCTACTTACTGGACAGGCTCACTTGCAGCAGTAAGAGGCCTGTTCTCAAAAATGATGGTGCACAGACAGCTATGCCCTCAGACCTCCACACGCATGCTGCACGCTCTCATACCACACACACATGTATAATGTAGGTTTGGGTAGACTTGTGAGACATCACCTGGATGTGGCTGACCCCATGATCATGGTTTATCGCCCCAGAGGTGCAGGTCGGAGGAGTGAAAGGTGGGGAGAGGTTGCCCTAACCCTTCTTCCTTCCCCTGCCTGGGTGTCTCCATCTGCACTCAGGATTCTGCACAGCTAAAGGGGGTCTGGTGAGCTCCATCCTGCATCCGCGGCCCATCAACTTCAAGTTCTATAAACACAGCATGAAGTTTGTGGCAGCCCTCTCTGTCTTGGGTGAGTGGGCCCTGCACCCTACTTTGCCAACAGCCCCAGCCTGAGTCCTGAGCCCCACTCATCCCCTGCTGTCTCTGCAGCTCTGCTCGGCACCATCTACAGCATCTTTGTTCTCCACCGCAACCAGGTAAGCCAAGAGTCCAGGGGGGCTGCCCGCAGGTGGTCTGGCACAGTGATTCTCTGTGTTCACCATGCCTCCTGCCAGGTGCCTGTGAAGGAGATGGTGATCCGGGCTCTGGACCTGGTGACAGTGGTGGTACCACCTGCCCTGCCGGCTGCCATGACTGTGTGCACACTCTATGCCCAGAGCCGGCTGCAGGCACAGGGCATCTTCTGCATCCATCCGCTGCGCATCAACCTGGGAGGCAAGCTGCGGCTTGTGTGCTTTGACAAGGTGGGCTCCACAGATGGGCACAGCTGGCTGAGGAGGGGAGGAAGGGAGCATGATGGCCAGGCCTCAGCATTATCAATGGAGGCATGTGGCCAGCACATGAAATGCCTGGACCTATTTACTCATTTGTTTAAGAACTATTGAGGACCTACTGTGCTCCCAGACAGCACACAGCCCTGGGGGTCCAGCAGAGACCCTGGGGTATGTGCCCCAGGGAGTGAGCACATGAGACATGCGTGCGGAGGGCAGTGGGTATGAGGATCGCTCCCTTCCAGGCTCCTGGGAGCAGATTGCATGGTGAGGGCCAGCTGGGCAGATGAGGGAAGAGCAAGTGCAAAGCACCTGCACAGGTGCCGATGGGTCTTCAGGGCAGAGCATGTTCCCAGAGCACAGGAACAGTGGGGAGACAGCGCAGGACCAAGTGGACAGTGCTCTAAGCAGCAGAGGCCTCTGGACCCATCAGGCCATGAAGTAAAGGGGCATGTGGTCAGACTCACAGGGGTGGGAAGGGTGAGTGTGCAGGTGTCAGAGGCATGAAAGGGCCTCCTGAGATCCTAGCTATGGAACCTGGGCTCCTGTGGAACCTTCCTAGCACAGATGTGGGCTCCAGCTTTGCAGGGTAACTCATCCAAGAACTAGCTGTCGCTTTCCCCCTAGACGGGCACCCTCACCGAGGATGGCTTGGATGTGATGGGAGTGGTGCCCCTGAAGGGGCAGACATTCCTGCCGCTAGTCCCAGAGCCCCGCCACCTGCCCCCAGGGCCCCTGCTCCGAGCACTGGCCTCCTGCCATGCCCTCAGCCAGCTAGGTGACACTCCAGTGGGCGACCCTATGGACCTCAAGATGGTGGAGTCTACAGGCTGGGTAAGGAGGCCAAGCATGTCAGCTCCCTGCCTTGGGGCAGCTGGGCTCCCTCAACTGGCTTCTGCCACACCCACCATCACTGTCAAAAATGGCAGAGCCAGGCTGGAGAGGCTCAGCTGTTAAAGGCACTTGCTTGCAAAGCCTGATAGACAGAGTTCAGTTCCCCAGTACCTACATAAAGCCAGATGCACAAAGTGGCACATGCATGTGGAGTTTGTTTCCAGTAGCAGGAGGTCCTGGTGTGCCCATTTTCCCTCTCTTTCTCTCCAAATGAATTAAATACATACATAAATAAACAATGGCAGAGCCTTGCCTTGTGCTGAGTGTCTTCTCTGTGTGGACACCCCAGCAAACTTGAAACCTGCTTCAGGGGAGAAAACTGAGGCTGTTGGAAGTCTGACTACCCTGCCTAAGGTCACCCAGCAGCTCATAAGAGGCACAGCTGAGTTGAGGTTGGAGTCTTCCGAGCTCCAAAGTTCCAGAGCCCCTGTTGACCTTTGCACCCTCCCATCTCCTGTGAAGGGGTTGTGCATAAGTCTCTCTTGCTACCAAGGTAGGGCCTTAGTTGCCAGCCTCCTCTGTCTGCTCCCCAGGTCCTAGAGGAGGGCTCAAGCTCAGCAGCACCTGGGACCCAGGTCTTGGCGGTGATGAGACCCCCACCATGGGGACCCCAGCTGCAGGGAATGGTGAGCTGCTGGGTGACTGGTACGTGGGATCCAAGGAGTAGGCCCCCCACAGGCAGCCCCTCAGCTCTTCTCCCACCCACAGGAAGAGCCCCCCGAGCCGGTCAGCATCCTCTGCCGTTTCCCCTTCTCCTCTGCCCTGCAGCGCATGGTGGTGGTGGTGGTGTGGCCAGGGGCTACCCAGCCTGAGGCCTATGTCAAGGGCTCCCCGGAGCTGGTGGCTGGCCTCTGCAGCCCAGAGACAGGTGAAGGGGGCAGGCCTGCAGTCCAGTGGTCAAGTGTGGGCACAGAGTGGGGCGGGTTCCAGTCTCTGTGCTCTGGTAACAACCCCTGTTCCCACAGTGCCCACTGACTTCGCCCAGGTGCTGCAGAGCTACACAGCTGCTGGCTATCGTGTTGTGGCCCTGGCTGGCAGGCCACTGCCCATCATGCCCAGCCTGGAAGCCGCACAGCAACTGACAAGGTAATCCAGCATGGGCAGAGGGAAGATACTCCTGCTTGTGTTTGACCACTGTCCGACCTCTGACCCGGCCCTGCCCACCCTCCAGAGACACTGTGGAGCAGGAGCTGAGCTTCCTGGGGCTGCTGGTCATGAGGAACCTGCTGAAACCACAAACAACCCCTGTCATCCAGAATTTGCGGAAGACAGGCATCCGTACTGTCATGGTGACAGGTACTATGGCCTGCAGGCCTCACAAGGAAGGCATAGGCTGCCCCATCCTGGGTAGAAGGAAGGCTGCCCGGGATGGGGCACCTTCTTGGGACTCATCACAGCATCCTTCATACATGTCATTGTCATACCTGGTCGTTTTTTTTTAATGTATTTTATTTATTCATTTTCAAGTAGAGAGAAAGCACCAGGGCCACCACCTTGTGGGTCTGGCTTATGTGGGTCCTGGGGAATTGAACTTGGGGCCTTAGGCACTGGAGGCAAGTGCCTTAGCCACTGAGCCATCTCTCCAGCCCATACCTGGTCGTTTCACTTGAGGACACTGAGGCTCAGTGTGGGTGGAATGAGTACCTAAGATCAAGGTGTGGTGTCAGCCTAGATGGCAGCCCAGCCTCGGTCTCACCTGTGGGTCACCAGGAGGGGTCCCCCCTCTGGGCTCCAGATCAAGGTGTCATGCTGAAAAGTTGTAACAGTCTCATGAAGTAAGACGCCCAGCCTGGGTGAAAGGGCAGCTATACTCCTTGGTCCCTGCCCTCTGCACACACCCAAGCACACGTGCACACATCATATGGGAAGCTCAAGCCTAGTCCCCAGGTGCTCCTCTGATCCTCACATGGACATAGCTGGTTTTTCCACTGAGGATACACGTCCAGGGACATGGGTGGCTCGTCTGGCTCAGCTGGTGATGGTGGACAAATCTCATGGGTGTCCTGTCTGTCAGGGCCAGTATGACGAGCCCCTGGGGAGCATTAGACCCTGACTTTGCCCCACACTCCTAGGGGACAACCTTCAGACGGCAGTCACTGTGGCCCGGGCCTGTGGCATGGTGGGACCCCAGGAACACCTGGTCATCATCCATGCCACCCACCCTGAGCCAGGCCAGCCTGCCTCCCTTGAGTTCCTGCCTGTTGAATCCTCCACCGCTGTGAATGGGGCCAAGGTGAGGCTGACCCAGAGCTGTACCCTACCAGGATCTCACCCTTGTCACCTGACCCAGGCCTCAGCTGTCCAGGATGGGCAGGGGTGGCTAAGCTCAGCTCCCGGATCCCCAGGATCCTGTCCAGGCTGCAGCTTATACCAAGGAACCTATACACTGGCCGAGCCACCTGGCCCTCAGTGGATCCACATTTGGTGTCCTTCGGAAGCACTTTCCCAAACTTCTGCCCAAGGTAGGCTCACCCAGGGTAGCATCGCGAGCTGCCCGGCCCAGCCCTCAGTGCTCCCGGGGTACTCAGCCCCCCCCTCCCGTGCCCCAGGTCCTTGTGCAGGGTACCATCTTCGCCCGCATGGCCCCAGAGCAGAAGACAGAGCTGGTGTGTGAGCTTCAGAAGCTTCAGTGAGTGCTGGGGTGGGTGTGGCATGGGGTCTGTGGGAGCCAGTGTGTCCACCCATCCTGTTCTCTCAGACATTAGAAAGCTGTCACCCTCTAGAAACACCCAGGAATGACATGGCAACATATGAATGCCTGTAATCCCAGCACTACAAAAAGTGATGCACATGTCTGCCATTTGCAGCAGTAAGAGACCCTAGCCCACCTATACACATCAGCACTACATGAGACCCTGTCGAGAAAATATAGAAGTGCCCAGGCTAGGCTAGGGATATGGCTTGTTAGAGTGCCCAGATGCTAGCTCCCATTCCCAGCACTGTAAAATCAGGGGGTGGGGGGTAGGTGTGCAGGCAGCCTTCCAGCAAGCCTCCGTAGAGGATGGCGTTCTGTCACACATCACATCTGCCCGCCTTTCTGTCAGGTACTGCGTGGGTATGTGTGGAGATGGTGCCAATGACTGCGGGGCCCTGAAGGCAGCTGATGTGGGCATCTCACTATCCCAGGCTGAGGCCTCGGTGGTCTCGCCCTTCACCTCCAGCATGGCCAGTATCGAGTGTGTGCCCACAGTCATTAGGTAAGGCAGCTGGAGCTGGTGGGTAAGGGCAGGGCCTGTCAGTGGTCTCAGCCCCCTACTGTCCATCCCCTCTACCTAGGGAAGGCCGCTGTTCTCTGGACACGTCCTTCAGTGTCTTCAAGTACATGGCCCTGTATAGCCTGACTCAGTTCATCTCGGTCCTGATCCTCTATACGGTGAGCATCATAGAGCTCCAGACTCTAGAAGACATTGGGTAGGAGCCCAGAAGGTTCTAGGATGCATGACTGCCACTTCCCCAGTGTGACATGGGGAGTGAAGCTCATGGGAGACATTAGCACTGGATACAGGGCCAGCACACAGAAGGTCTTAGCAGCAGAGCAGCCGTCCTGTACTCACAGGAGCTCCCTGTCTGCAAGAGAGGCTGACGCAGAGCTAGGCAGCTCAGGGCTGAGGAGACACCTGAGTGAGGATCCCCAGCACCCATGTAAAAGCCAAGCATGGTTGTATCCCTGTAGTCCCAGTTTTGGGAAGGTGAAGACAGGATCCTGGGTTTGCTGACCAGCTAGTCTAGCTAAATCGATGAGCTCCAGGTTCAGGAAAAAACCCTGTTTCAGAAAATAAGGTGGGGCTGGAGAGATGGCTCAGCGGTTAAAGGTGCTTGCCTGAAAAGCCTACCGGCCTGAGTTCAATTCCCACATAAAGCCAGATGCACAAAGTGGCGCGTGCATATAGTTTGTTTGCAGTGGCAAGGGACTCTGGTGTACCTATTCTCTCCCTCCCTCTCAAATAAAAATATTTAAAATAAATAAATAAGATGGAACACAAATGAGGAAGCTATTCAGTATTGTCCTCTGGCTTCCACATGATATGTATGCATGCCCACACGTGTGCTTACATATGAACACACACACACACACAGATCCCTGCTTAGGGATCCTCTCCCACTCCGAGCATGCTTTGGACACTGGATCTTGTCCAGGCACCCTGAGAGCAGGGGCATTAGCCACAGGAAGCTCCTCCATCAGGCTGCAGGCATGGGGGCAGGACAGCACCTCTGTGTCTTGTTGGATGGCGAGCAGGAAGGATGCCTTTCCTGTCAGGCTCCTCCAGCCCAGGCTTCAGCCTCCCCTCTCCTCCTCCCCTGCTGCAGATCAACACCAACTTGGGAGACGTGCAGTTCCTGGCCATCGACCTGGTCATCACCACCACTGTCGCAGTGCTCATGAGCCGCACGGGGCCTGCGCTGGTGCTGGGACGAGCACGGCCACCGGGGGCGCTGCTGAGCGTGCCTGTGCTTTGCAGCCTGCTGCTGCAAGTGGCCCTGGTGGTTGGTGTCCAGCTGGGGGGCTACTTCCTGATGGTAGCCCAGCCCTGGTGAGTCGTGAGCTGAGCAACCTCCTCCACCCGCGTTGTCCCGCCCCCTCCACCCCTACCCCCTGACCTTGGCTCCCCTGGCCCCCAGGTTCGTTCCTCTGAACAGGACAGTGCCTGCACCCGACAACCTGCCCAACTATGAGAACACAGTGGTCTTCTCCCTGTCCAGCTTCCAGTACCTCATCCTGGCCGCGGCCGTGTCCAAGGGGGCACCCTTCCGCCGGCCACTCTATACCAACGGTGCTGCTGCGTGGTGGGGAGTGGGTGTCAGGCCAAAGGGTGGCTATGGGGTGGAGAGGGGGCCCTGAGTGGAGTGGAGTGGGGGGTGTGTCCCAGGGTGCGGCTCCCTTGCTGACAGACTCCCCCACCCCCAGTGCCCTTCCTGTTGGCCCTGGCGCTCTTGGGCTGTGTCCTGGTGGGCCTCATCCTGGTCCCCGGCCTCCTGCAGGGGCCACTAGGGCTGAGGAACATTGCGGACACCTGCTTCAAGCTGCTGCTGCTGGGCCTGGTCACCTTCAACTTCGTGGGAGCCTTCATGCTAGAGGTGAAGCCCACACTGCTCCAGGCTGTGAGAGGAAAGTGTGGGTGCCCGGCCCCAGCCCCCCTCCTCGACATTCTCCCTGCCCTCTGCAGAGCATGCTGGACCAGTGCCTCCCGGCCTGCCTGCGGTGGCTCCGGCCCAAAAGGGCCTCCAAGAAACGCTTCAAGCAGCTGGAGCGGGAGCTTGCTGAGCTGCCCTGGCCCACACTGCCCGCTTACCCTGGGAGGTCGTACAGGACGAGAGGGGACCCTGAGCCGACTGGACCCGACCACTTGGCACAGCCCTGAAGTTGGTCGCTGCTGTCAACACTCCTGCTCCTGCCCTGGAGAAGTGCCAGCTATTATCCCCCATTTCCTACCATCCGTGTAGATATGGCAGCTGCTGTCGGTTAGCAAATAAAGAGGTGATATTCTCCTGGCTTGGCCCACCTACCTAGTTCTGGTCATCACACCCTTCCCATGCGCCTTCCCCTGTTCCAGGCCCCCGTGAAGTGTCCTCCTCTCTGAGCCTTCTCTGTGCCTGCACCCTAGCTTAGCCTCTCACGTATGTTTAGTCCTCAGAACTGCAGGTACCGACCCATTTTACAGATGAGGAAGCTGAGACCAGTCAGGGCAGTGGGTATGACTCAACTTCACTGCTGTCAGCCCTTCTGCCTCCAGGCAGGCCCTGTGCTCCCAGCACTTAAGAGCCCTCTCATTGGGGTCGTCCCCTCTTCCACCTCGCCTGCACCCCCACATCCTTGGATGTGTTGTGGTATGATTCCTCCCTCAGATAAAATCCAGGCTCTGAGCCCAGGTCTCCCATGTGCAGTCCCCTGGGGAAGGGTGGGTGCATCTGACCTCATCCCACCAGTGGGCCACCAGTCAGGCCCCTCCGCTTTGGAGATGCAACTTGGCATTGCTCCCCCCCCCCCCCAGCCTCATTCCTGGAAGCCTGTTGCTGCCTGAGGCCACTGTGGTAGCTCAGGAAATACCAAGTCAGGCTGGGGAGACGGGATGGGCCATGCAAAGATGATGTTAGTGTGCTGGGTTCCCTCCACAGCTTTCACCCACGGGTGTGCGCAGCTTTACTGACAGCCCTGCTCTGCTAGGGTCCCCGTGGCCAGGAAGCAAACAGGGAACAGCAGGACATTTAGGCCAGGACCCTGGGGTGGCAGTTTGGGGAGGGGACTTGGTTTCCCTCTCAGTCAAGTATGGGAGGCAGACTTTCTGCCACACCTCTTAGCCCATGGGACTCAGCTCACAGCACTTAGTGCCTGGTGGTGGGCTGGGGGCCCCAGAGAAGGCCTGGCTAATGGAAGGCTGGGGACACCCCCCAGGGCCAAGTCTGGAAGAGGGCTGGGAAGTCTTGAATTTGGACTTGGAAGTTGGTTGAATTCGATGTGCCTTCAGGGTATTTGGGGAGCCAGGCAGGACGGCCCATGGGTTAGAGGGAACCCTATAGGAAGGGAAGAGACAAGGAAAGAAGGGGGAAAGGGTAAGAGAAGGCAGGATGAAAGAAGGAACTTTGGTTAGAGAAGCAAGCCCCGTGTTTGGCTAGAGCCTCAGAAGGCCCCAAGCAGGAGTGCCAGGCGCCTGGACCCCTGTCTGTGAGACGGGTACACCACGGCCAGCGCCCCGCCCCGGGGGCTCGCTCACTCGCTCGCGTTAGGACCCAGCGGCTCCGGGCTGGAGGCGGGCGCCGGCCCGTCGGGGGCCCGAGGGGGACGGGGACGGGGACGGGGACGGGACGGAGGGCGCACTCGCCGACGGCGCACTCGGAGCGGAGCGCGGCGCAGGGGCCCCGCAGGTAGGCGCGCGCTCCGGATCCCCGACCTTGGGGGGCGGCTGCCCTGACCCGGGGTCCTGAGAGCGGGTGCCACGGAGACACCTGGCAAGTTTCGGGTCGCTTTGGGGGAGGACCCGCGATGGGAAGGGCGAGGAGTCGAGCTTTGGGGACCCGAGGAGGCGGCTTTTGTGCGCCCGGGAGGTTGGAATGTGGGGGGCGAGGGGGCGGCCGAGACAAAGACTCGAGGTGGAGAGCCCGGGAGCGCGCCCGCCGCTGATTGTTCCCAGCTGTGCGGCGGCCTCCCCGCCCCCCCAGGACCACCGGGGAGGGGAGCTGCGGGTGGGGAACCCAAGGTCTCAAAAGTGCATGCCTGCCGACGTGGTCCTCGGCCTCACTAGCCAGCCGCTGGCCAGGGAGCCCCGTTCCCCGAACGCCCAGGCCTGGGTGCCAAAGTGGGAGATTCCGTGTAGAGCTGAGAGCACTGCAGACACCCCCAATCTTTTGAGGCCTCCTGATGCCTCAACCAGGGACTCCTCCTAAAGTGTCTGCCATCAGCCTAGTGTGAGGAGCCCAGAGTTCTCAGGATGAAGGTGTGGAGACCTGGGAACAGATGCTAAGGGTGCACCCAAAGGTTGGGGTGACTTTGGGGAAAGACATAAAATGGAAGGGGTACCTGGGTGAGAGAGGGCCTGAAGACTGGCTCGAGGGAATTGGAGACAGACGTCCTACTAACTTTTCCTGGACCTCTTCCTACATTCCCAGGGGGTCCTATAGTAGAGCTGAGCTGTGAAAGAACTCTTTGTGCAGGATAGGGAAAGGGGCTCACTGGATCTCTGCTTGGTGACCCCCAAATCCAGGAGTTCCCGGATGCTTCAAACCCGGTGCAAACTCTGCACCGGTGCCCTGGCCCCCAAAAGTAACACCCTTGTCATCTAGCATCAGGGGTTCTTAAGCCCTCAACTCCCTCCCTCCTAAGTGCTTCCTGCTGCTGTAGACAAACACGCCTCAGTCTCCAGCGATGCAGATCTGTGATGAAGACCGCCAGGTCTTGGGAGGCCTGGGGCCTGGCAGGAGAGGAGACTGGGGGCTGGGAGCCCTGCCCAGCCTAGGCGGCTGCTCTGGAGGCCCCTTGGGCCTGAGTGCATATGGTTTCCTGCTGAGCAACATGCTCTGGGCCCAGAGGCTAATTGGGAGCAGGTGGTGGGCCTGGCACAGGCTGTGTGGTGCTGGCTGTGCAGGGCTGGCACCCTGAAGATGTGCCTGGAATCAGAGATTCGCATCATCCAGGGAAGTGCTGGGCCAGAGAGTGTACATAGGTGTGGCTAAGAACTGGGGGGGGGGGTGTCTTTAGAAATGCCCCCTTGGTGAGGTCAGCCCTGGGAACTGGCAGAAGCCCAGTCCTTCATCCACACAGGGATCGCCTCTAGAGGCTGGCCTTGAACTCAGGGACGGAGGTGGGCTCTGGGCATGCAGCTGTCCTGCTTCTCCTCCTCCAGCTTCCTCTCCACCATCACAGCCGCCTTCCACCATGGCCATGAGAGCTGCCTACCTCTTCCTGCTGTTCCTGCCTGGTAAGAAATGGCTCCCCATATGGAGAGTGGAGGTGGGATTTGTGGGGCAACAGTCCACAGCCATGAAGTCTGCTACCTGGCTCCCAGGCCCTTCCTCCTGCCTGGACTGGAGTCTGAACCCAGTGAACAGAGGGGTACTGAGGCAGGGAATCCAGGGGCCTGTGCTTCAGCTCCAGTGTGGCTACACTCCCCTGTATGGCCTTGACCTTCAAGAGGTCCTTATTCATTCAATAAGAAATAAACAGTGGGAAGCCGGGCATGGTGGTGCACACCTTTAATCCCAGCACTTGGGAGGCAGAGATAGGAGGATTGCTGTGAGTTCAAGGCCACCCTGAGACTACATAGTGAATTCCAGGTCAGCCTGAACTAGAGCAAGACCCTACCTCGAAAAAAAGAAAAAAGAAAAAAAGAAAAGAAAGAAATAAACAGTGGGGACCACAAAGGCCTGTTAGGTCTAAGGTTCACTCATCCATTCATTCAGCAGATATGTGCTGGCACCTTTCTGTGGGCCAGGCCCTGGGCCAGGTTCTGGAGACAGTGATGAACAAGCCCTACCCTCACTGTGTTGCCAGGATTGGGAAGAGGCAGATATCAGGCAGGCAGATGTGATCAGTTTCGGACAGTGTTGAGTGCTATGATGGAAATGAACAAAGGGCAGGTGGGTCAGGCATGACCTAGGCAGAGCTAAGATGTCAGGTGACATCTGGGGGGGTCAAGGGGAGGAGCAGAGCGAGGTCAGGAAGGTGGCACAGGCCCAGGGCATTTAGGGCTCTTTATGGTCAGGAAGAAGCTTGGGTCCCTTGAGCCTGAGTCAGGTTGTAGGATCCTAGGCTTGTTTCCACCACCCTTTCCTGTGTGACACCTACACCTGACTGCCTCCCCCAGCAGGCCTGCTGGCTCAGGGCCAATATGACCTGGAACCACTGCCCCCATTCCAGTACACCCAGTACAGCGACCAGAATGGTAAGGACTGAGCCTCCCCTGTGTCTCCCAGCCCTGTCATGTTAAGGCCTAGCTCACCTTAGACGTCCATGGCTCAGCCAGGGACCTAATGGGTGGGATGGTGGGAACTGCAGGAGCTGACCCAGGCTCAGCTGTGATCTCCTTAGTGGTTAGCCTGACCTCCATTCTCCCCACTGTCTTTTCATTTCAGAGAATACAGACTACTATGATTATCAAGGTAACGGGTTGGGGTGGGGTGGGAGAGGCAGGCAGCTGGAATGGGGTCTTGGGACCCTGGAGGGGAAGGACAGAACAGATGCCTTGTCACCCACCCCAAAACAGAGCTGAGCTCTCGGCCCCCCCTCGAGGAGCAGTTCCAGTTCCAGTCCCAGCAGCAAGTCCCACAGGAAGTCATTCCAGCCCCCACCTCTGGTAGGCCCCAAATGCTGCTTGGCCCACCCCAGCATCCTGTGATGAGGGGTCTGGGCCAGGACTGAGAGGTACCCATTGCCTTGAATGCCCCCTCCCAATGCACCTGCTGCTTCTCTCAACTCCAGAATTGCCAGATCCAGGAAATGCAGAGACAGAGCCCACCGAGCCTGGGCCTCTTGGTAAGAGCTTTCTGACAGCTGGAGAAACTGAGGCACCAGAAGGTGGGGGGGGGGCATGCATGTGACCAGGCGGTGGTCAAGCAGTATAGACTACTGGATTGGGGAGGAGCTGGCAGACATGCCCCTGCTATAGGCTGGCATCTCCAGGCCCCTGGGCAGCTCTGGGATATCCTACCCTGTTCACATGGGCCTGGCCAGAGTCTAGGGAGGGGCAGGGACTGTGTTGGGGGCTTCCAGCCAGCCAGAGACTGGGTGGTGCCTATGACAGGCCAGGAAGAGCCAGGGAGCCCAGGCCAGCTCTGTGTGTGTGTGTCTGTTTATGAGGGAATCAATGTGCATTGATTGTTACAGAATAGATGTTGTTATAGAATTGACTATTATGAATGGGGTCCCAAGAACATATGCAAAGCTGCTAATGAGGTAGTGTGAGCTGTGAGGTCCATGGAGGGTGGGTGTGAATTTGTTTGAATTCATGCTTCCAAATGTGGTTGTGAATGAATGAATTTGGGCACCCCTGGAAGGCCCAGGGGTGTCACCAAGATGCTGGGCCTGAGGGTATCTAGGCAGGCCTCAAGGGTGCAAGGTGGCCCAGACCCTGTGAGCCTGCCGCTTCAGCTCTGAGGCTTAAGACTGGCCCCACCTGTCTCCTAGACTGCCGAGAGGAACAGTACCCGTGCACCCGCCTCTACTCCATCCACAAGCCCTGCAAACAGTGTCTCAATGAGGTCTGCTTCTACAGGTGAGTGCTGTGCACAGGGTGGAGGGTCTGCTCCACTAGCCAAGGTGGGAGTCTAGGGACTGCAGGTGAATTGTAAAGTGGGGCTTAACTCAGGATGAGTCTGGGCCTAGGCCCCAGACGCTGGGGCTCTGATGTGGGGTTCAGTCTGGGCTCTCCCAGTGGAGGTAGGTGAGGGTAGAGCTAAGACTTGTTTCTGCCCTCCCAGCCTTCGCCGGGTGTATGTTGTCAACAGAGAGATCTGTGTCCGCACAGTCTGTGCCCATGAAGAGCTCCTCCGAGGTAGGAAGACCTCCACTCCATCCTGCCAACACCCTCTTCATTCTCCATTTACCTCCCACCCCATTCCTCTTAGCATGAATTACACACCCAGACCCTGCCCCTCACCAAGTGTGGGACAGCAGGTCCCATCACCGCCTACCCCCAACAGCTGACCTGTGTCGGGACAAGTTCTCCAAATGTGGAGTGATGGCTGTCAGCGGCCTGTGCCAATCCATGGCTGCGTCCTGTGCCAGGAGCTGCGGGGGCTGCTAGGGTGGAGCTGCCGCCTCGTCTGAGCACAGGACCCTAACCTGGTGCTTTCTCCTGCCCTGCCCCCTCTCTCACCCTGGACAGTCAGGGGGCTGTAGCCCAGGACAGCCAGAGCTGTCTCAGCCCCTCCCCAGCCTGTGACCACTCCTGGGCAGTGAGGGCTACCAACTGCCCAGTCTCCAGACCCTGAGTGAAGCATCAAGGCCTCTGTGGGACCTGCCCCCCCACACCCCAAGTGCCTTCTCAGTGCCTATGAGGACAGTCCTCCCATTTTTAGCCTCTCAAGGCCGACTGTGCCCCTCACCCCAGCTGGTCTGCTTGGGTTTCCTCCAGCCCCCGGGGAAGGACCACCTTTCTTTTATACAAAATTAAAGGTTTTTACAAATGACCCAGAGTCACTTTGGGGTCCAGGGTGCAGAGGTAACGGCTGCATAGGCCCTTGAAGAGAAGAGGGTGTTAGGTGACTTGTAGCTCTGCTACAACCTACCTCCACATCCTCCAGCTCCATCTCTGGCCCATCTAGAGAGCCAGGACAGGACACCTATTCCCCAGGGAGGGGAGGCAAGCAGGGCCTGGAGAGGGCTGGACTGTCGCCAGAATGATGTGACCAAAATGGGGGCTGCCTGGATGCAAGCAACAAGCATCGGGTGTGTGTGTGGCTGGTGAGGCAGGGGTCAAGGTACCTAGTCCTGAGACCAGCTCTGGGTGACAGAGCCAGGGAAGGGCCTGGCTGTGGGACTTAGAGAGAAGGAGTCAGAGACAGAGCTCTGTGTGAACCTTCACCACCCCAGGAGGCAGGTTCCCATCTTACACACACACACAGTGAGCCTCTGCCACATCACTCCTCACAGACAGGGCAAGACTCCACGTCTACTCCCAGGTCTGCCACTGTCCTCGGTAGGTCCAGACAGAAGAAAGGTCTATCTGAGAAGAGCCGAGCTGCCAGAGTGGGTTACAGCCCTATCTGTAAATGGAGAGGTAGGCCCCTGACACCCTGCAAGATTGGTAAGCTCACCCAACATGGGCCTCTGCCTCCATTCTCCACAGCATCTCCCAGAGGGCCCACCCATCTCCATTGCCCTCTAGGCTCTCAGTACAGGAATGAGCAACTCGGTACAGATGATTCTAGAAAATAGGTCATGTAACAAAAAGCACAACAGTTCTCAACAGTTAACATTATAAAAAATACAAAAATACAAGAGCTCTAAACTCCCTGAGGAGTTTGCCGACAACATTGAACTAAAGCAGAGGGATCCCTGCTCCAGATCTGGCTGGAGACAAGGGCTCTCCCCCTGACCCTTGGCAATCTAGAGGGGCCCATAGGCCCCAGGAGAAGGGCCTGGAGTGATGTGGGTGGCTTGGCAATATCTGGAAACCACTAGGTATGCCACCCAGGCCCCTCACCCTACCCTAACAGCCAGGTCCTGGATGAAGGGACTCATTTCTCTGGGTGGGCAGAGGGTGGGGAGAAGGGCACTGAGCTCCTACGAAGCTCCTGTTGCAGCTGCTCCTTCAGTGTGGATACCTGGGGAAAAGGATACCAGGGAGGGAGCTGACGGGAGGAGTGTCCTTCCCTTCCTTCCCCCTCATGGCAGGCTCAGCATCCTTCAGACCCGTCTTTTGGGTGGACCTGACTAGCCAATTTCAGGCAGTGTGCCAGCAGCTGAGACCTGCAGACTCGCCTGCTCCGGCACATAGCCAGGAAGGAGCATGAATGACCTCACACTTGCACGTGGTTCATCCTCCGGGGCAGCCTGTGTACCTGCTCCTCCAGTCCCTGCACACGCTGGCGGTGGGCCCGCTCCCTCGCCTCCAGGGTACGCTCTGTCTGCACCTGGGCACTGCGTAGGCGCTCCACCTCCTGCTGTAGCTCCAGCTGTTGCTGCACACCTGCCTCCAGCTGTGTGGGGCTGTGGCTCTGCTCCAGGGCTACCACCTGGGCCTGCAGAGAGAGGCCACTACTCAGGGTTCTGACAGTGTGCACAGAGGCACGGCAGCGCAGGTGGGGACACAGAAGAAACCCTTGCATGTCTTCCACCTCACTGGCTATGAGAGGCTGCAAATCCTGACTCAGGGCCCCCCAGTGACTGCCACTCAGCCAGCCATATTCCAACAGGGAGCCTGGCCCATATACACACACAAGCAAAAGACAAGTATGTATGTGCAAAAGCACACCACTCTTACATCTACAAAGACAGGTAAGCCACAAGCCACATGAGATCCATACTGTATGCCCAAGCAAGCACACTGGGACACGCACATCTCCGTGTCCACAACACAGGAATACATAGGCTCCTGTGCTAACAGGCACCATAGGGAAACGCCCTGCTCTACAGCCTGGTAAAGACACCCTCCGGAGGCTCCAGGCTCCTGTCTGGCTCATCATGGGTGCCCTCAGGACTGCTTGTAAAGGGCCAGACCTCCAGCCGCTGGATCTGCTGCTGGGCCTCGGCCAGTTCTCGCTCAGCCCCAGTGAGGGTGCGGTCCAGGCGGCCCTTCTCCACACTCAGCCGCACCGTGTCCTCGCAGCTGCGCAGCTTCTCCCGCTCCACCTGCGTGGGCACAGAGGCACAGGGATGGATGCCACCTAGCCCAGGCCAACCTGACACAGGCACAGGCAGCGGGCTGAGGAAGGGGGAGGCTCCGGTGGAGCAGGCCACCTTATCCAGAGTCTTCCTGAGGGCCTCACGGTCCTTGTCCAGCCGCAGGGCAGAGCGCTCCGCCTCGTGCTTCTCACGCTGCAGGCTGCCCAGGCGCTCCTGCAGTGACCGCCGCTCCTCCTGCAGCCTCTGCACTGAGCGCAGAGCCGCCGCCTCGCCCTCCTGCCGCTGCTGCAGCGCCTGTACATGGGGAGGGTGGCCCATTGTCAGAGACCCCCAGGAGAAAACCTGAGGCCAGATGGACCTTCCCTTTGAGCCTCAGTTTCTCCATCTGTGTAATGAGGGTGTGGGCAGAATGAATCATGCTTCCTCACAGGAGGCCGAGCCAAAGCTTTGGGTGAGGTTGAGGTGAGCAGGACGTTATGAGCTCTATTCCAAGGACTCCAGGGACCCCTTGAGGATGGAGAGGCCTCACCTGCTGCAGCTGCTGCAGCTGGCCCTCAGTCTCTGCCCGCTGCAGCTCCAGGTCAGCCAGCTCGCCCCGCATGCTGTGTACCTGCTCACCCAAGGAGCTGCTCTGTCCCCGCGCTTCGGATAACGCCTGGCGGGCAGCGTCCAGTCGCTCCTAGGGGACAAAGGCTGGTGGTGCCGGGCCAGCCTGAAAGCCCCAAGTGCAAGGCTCCCCTCTACTCTGCACCTCTAGACTGGTTCACAAACCTGAGGATGAAGCATATGGCCAGCCCACATCCCAACTCTCCCCAGGTAACTGAACCAGAGTACCCTTTCCCTGCCAGGGCCAGTACCAGCTCAAAGCCTGCTCATTGGCTCCTTAAGAATTCCTAACCAACAGCCCCATTGGCTGGCTATCTACTAGACCCTTTCAAGTCTGCTCTTACTGGCTGATTTCACTAGCCTCCTCCAGCCAGACCCCACAACCCCCAGACCTGGAGCACTTGGCGGTCATGTTCACAGGCTGTCAAGGCCTTCTGCAGGTGCATATTCTTGTCCTGGGTGCTGGCAAGACTGGCGCTGCTCTGGGCCAGGGCTCCGGTCAGGCTTTGCACCTTGCTCCGCAGGACCCCCTCACTCTCCTCCACCTTGGCCAGCGCCCCATTTAGCCGTTCCACAGTCAGCTGCAAGGTTCCTGCCTTCACTTCACTGTCGGCCACCTGGCAGGAGAAGGGCAGCAGGATGGTTACGGGCTCCTTTCCCACTGTGCCCTCTACCAGGCATACCCAGCCCAAGCTCCTACCACCTCTCTGGGATTTGTTGACACGTACTGTCCCTATGCACTCCAAATGGCTATTACAACCTGACCCACCCAATGCCCATTACCCCTGACCAGAGCCCAGTCCACCTAGCTATGTGACAGGCAAGGATATCAACTCTGTCCATCTGTAAAAGGCAGATGACAAAAATCCTCAAGAGCTGGAGAAATGCAAAATGGCTGTAAGGTACAAGTGTTGTGGCTACAGGGGAGGCCCACCTGTCTCTGCAGGGAGTCCACACGATCCTGGAGGGCCTGGGCCTGGGCCTGGCGATCACCCAGGCCCAGGCGGCTGCGCTGTAGCTCACCCTCCAGAGCACGCCGCTGCAGCTCAAGCTTGACGGAGCGGCTCTCAGAGGCGTCCAGAACCTCCTTCAGGCGCCGCTTGTCACTCTCCAGCTTTGCCTCGGTGGCTTTCATCTTGCTGATCTTATCCTGCAGGTAGGCATCTCAGCCCCAAGGTTCTGTCCACCCACACCCCCTTCACAACTCTCTGCACCCCTGGGACAAAGTGATGGGGGGCAGCCTTGAGAACTGTGTGATCTAGGCCTCAGTCTCCCCTCTAATCATAGGATGAGCAGATCCCAGAGCACTGTTGTTCTGGCCGAGTCTAACAGGTCACATAAGCCATACCGATCCCTTCCCACTCTGCACAGTGGAGGACTGTACTGGTCCAGGGGTGCCACGACCTGGGTGTTCATGAAAGCCCTGAGAGAGATCTGTGGAATGCAGATGCAGGGCCTTCCCTACTCCATGGAATGGCTTTGCAGAAGTGGCTAGACGCTGCATGTGTAATCTGAGCTGAGCCTGGCAAGGCTGCAGGGGAGGGGGGACTGTTCAGTTTTAGGGATGACTCTTCCCCTCCCCTCAGGAGTCAGGCAGTGAGACAGGGAAGACGCTTGCAAAATGGGGAGAGAGAAAGAAGGACTGGGGGTCCTTCAATCCAGATGAGCACTCAAAAGCCATGGTGGGTCCCAGGGTGTCACTGGAGCCTCCCTGCTCAGCCTTCTCTAAGCCCTGCCCTGTCTGGCCTGGGGGAGAGGACAGCCCCCACTCTGGCTCCCACCCAGCTTTGTTCCTGGCCTTCTCCCGGGCCCCTGGAGCTGCTGGGCCCAAAGCCAGAGCTGAAGCCTCAGACACAACAACCTAACTGCAGCTTGGCCCTGGCCAGAAGTTGGTTTGAGGGGTCTGAGAAGGGGAGGAACATTTCAGCTGCAAGAGGCTGGACTGTTACCATTAAGACCTGGGCTTCCTGTCCTAGACATACACATGCACAGGTCTCCACAGACGTGAAATGATACTTCAAGCCCATATACCACTTGTGTATATCCAGAGACAAAGGCCAGGCCAGGAGCTTAGGTACATTGTCTCTGCTATAATTAAGGGTGTCCTCAGTATAGGTGACAGTGAGCACCAGGCAGTGAGCTGACCTGGGCCACACCTGAGCCCCCATTAGATTCAAGGCCCAAGCCTTTCTCTCTATGGCCTACTGAACACTCAATACGGGACTTGAACAAGCTCTGTGGAAAGAGGTCCCCACAGGCAGAGAGCCACAGAAAACCAAGGGGCTTCTTCACCCCTCTGGTGACAGGGCCCTGCCCTCACTAGCACTCCACTCCTACCCACCTGGCTGGCACGAAGCTCACTCTCAGTGGCCTGTAGGCTTCTCTCCAGCACAGCAACCTGGTCTAGTGTGGCTCTGCGCTCCCGCTCACTGCGTCGCACACTCTCCTCCTGCAGGGCCAGCTCCGCCTGGGCCCCACTCAGCCGTCCATCTGCACTGCGCCGGGCTACGGCCACCACCAGTGCCATCAGGCATACTAGGCCTAGACCCAGAATCCAGGCCACAGAGGCCCAGCCTGCACTCCACCCTACCCATGCCTGCCTGGACCCCAGAGGGTCTGCAGAAGCCCTGAGTCAGGTTAGAGGTCAAGGCAGGACAGAAGACCTGCTCGGGCTGATCCCCCAGCCTCCCACCTCCATTCTGGGAGCACAGGAGAGCGGAGTGGGAACCCCAGAGCAGACTCACCTTCCTCACTCTCTGTCACTGTCTTCTGTAGCTGCCTGACCCGTAAGGTGGCACTGTCCCTCTCGGCTTCCATCTCAGCAAGCTGTCGACTCAGGGTGCTGGTCTGAGCCCGAAGTTCATCCTACAGTCCCAAGGTGGAGAAAAGGTTAGACTCCCGCTCTGACAACCTGCAGGATCCTGGCCCCGGGCTCCCCGTTAACCCATCCACACCAGCCTCACCCGCTCCCTCTGGGCACTCTGCAGCTCCTGCAGGAAGTCCCGGAGAGCTCCCCGCACTGCCTCAGGATCCAGATCTGGAGACCCCGGGGAGGTGACAGGTCCTGGGGATGGAGGCTGGGACCCAGGGCTATGTTCTAAGGGGCTGGGGCTGCTGAGTCCTTCTCCACTTCCTGGAAGAGAGGACATGTTCAGGGACACAGGAACCACTTAATGGTGGCTGCTGGCTCCCAAAGCATCCTGCAGGTGATCTGCCTCTGCTGTGACCAACAGGCTTTACCCTCTTTTTTTGTTTTTGTTTTGTTTTAAACATTTTATTTATTCGTTTTCAAGCAGAAGTGTGTGTGTGTGTGTGTGTCTGTGAGAGAGAGAGAGAGAGAGCGAGCAAGCATACCAGGGCCACCACCACCTTGTGGGTCTGGCTTATGTGGGTCCTGGGGAATTGAACCAGGGGCCTTAGGCACTGGAGTCAAGTTCCTTAACCGCTGAGCCATCTCTCCAGCCCTGTTTTTTTTTTTTTTTTTTGAGGTAGGGTCTCACTGTAGCCAAGGATAACATGGAATTCACTATGTAGTCTCAGGGTGGCCTCAAATACATGGCAATCCTCTTCCCTCTGCCCCCAAGTGATGGGGGCATCACCACACCCGGCTATTCTCTTAACTGAAACCCTTTGCCTGACCCTGTGTGTAGTCTCCACAATCAAGCACAACCTCTTGGCCATAGCTTTAAAGCTGTTACCTTCCTCAGCCTCATTCTCTTAGCCTATAAAAGCTGACCATTCTGCCTCACCCTCAGCTTCCTGTTCTAGAACATTCCTTGCTCTAGTTCTGGGGCCCTCAACCATGCTATGGGATGAGCCCAAGGAATCTGATGAGTGCCCCCACGCCACTCACCACACACACCATGGAGGCTGTGACTGTGCCTTTCCTGTACACTCTTGTGTCCCCAGAGTACAGTGCATGGGTGTCCACAACTCCTTGAGCACCAGGCTCTCACGTGGGACCAGGCCAAGGCTTTCCCTACCTTGCCTGTTTTATCCTCACAAGAAATCCCTGATAGACATGAGCCAGTTTACCCATCACAGGCGAGGTGGGCTCAGGGCAGTTAAGCAACTTGTGGGTCCTCAAAGCCAGGAAGTTCCAGTGCCAGAATTTTTAAACCTAAAGCAAACTGGTTTCCCAGGGAGAAACCGGGTCCTGCCAGGAGAGGATGGGCCAACCAGGAGCAAGAAGTAGGGCTCAGAGACAGCATGGTTGGCCTAGAGGTCAACAATGGAACTGCCTCTTTGTGCCCAGCACAAAAAAAGAGGGGTAGGGTGGAGTGGAGAGATGGCTCAGCAGTTAAGGCGCTTGCCTGCAGAGCCTAATGACCAGAGTTTGATTCCCCAGTACCCACATAAAGCCAGATGCACAAAGTGGTACATGTGTCTGGAGTTTGTTTGCAGTAGCTAAAGGCCCTGATGCACACATTTCTCTCTTCTTTCTCTCTCTCTCTGCTTGCAGATAAATAAATGAATAAATATATTTTTTAAAAAGGGCTGGAGGGCTGAAGAGATGGCTTAGCGGCTAAGGCGTTTGCCTGCAATGCAGAAGGACCAGAGTTCTATTCCCCAGTGCCCATATACAGCCAGATGCACAAGAGGGCGCATGTGTCTGGAGTTCATTTGCAGTGGCTTGGAGGCCCTGGTGCGCCCATATTCTCCATATTCTCTGTCTGCCTCTCTCTCTCTCTCTCAAATAAATAAATAAAATTTAAAAAAAGGGCTGGAAAGGTGACTCGCAATGTATGTATTAGTCCAGGCTGACCTGGAATTCACTATGTAGTCTCAGGGTGGCCTTAAAGTCTCGGCAATCCTCCTACCTCTGCTTCCCGAGTGCTGGGATTAAAGGCGTGTGCCACCTGGAGCAAATATATTTTTTAAAAGGACTGGAGAGATGACTTGGCAGTTAAGGTGCCTGCCTTCAGAGTTTAATGACCTGGGTTCGATTCCCCAGTGCTCACGCAAAGCCAGATGCACAAAGTGGCACATGCATCTGGAGTTCGTTTGCAGTGGCAAGAGGCCCTGGTGTTCCCATTCTCTGTGTATCTGCTTGCAAATAAATAAATAAGTAAAATTTTATTTATATATATTTTTTATTTTTTGGTTTTTTTGAGGTAGGATCTTACTGTAGCCCAGGCTGTCCTGGAATTTACTATGTATTCTCAGGGTGGCCTTGAACTCAAGGCAATCCTCCTACCTCTGCCTCCCAAGTGCTGGGATTAGAGGTGTGCGCCACCACACCAGGCTTTAAAAAAAATTTAAAGAGCATCCCCACCCAAAGGCTCCCAAAAAAGCAGGTTTATTCACTCCACCTCAGGCCAGAAACCTCCACTGCTGGGAGATCCTTATAGGGTGAAAAGCAAGCGCCCTCTAGTGGCCTGCAAGGGCTACAACCATCCTCTCAACTCCATGCTAGGCCTCCTGTCATCCTTGTGGTCACAGGATGGAGCACTTCCACTCAATACCCCATCCCTCCCTGCTCTGCCACTCCTCAGGGAAACCATGACTGGCCCTTGCATTGGCCCTTGTCTTTATTTTTAATTTTCAAATATTTGAGAGAGAATGGGCACACCAGGGTACACCTCCTGCCACTGCAAATGAACCCCAGATGCATGTGCCACTTTGTGCACCTGGCTTTACATGGGTACTGGAGAATCAAACCCAGGCCTTCAGGCTTGGCAAGCAAGTGCCTTAATTAACTACTGAGCCATCTCTCCAGCCCAAGCCCTTGTCTTTATGTCTTGCATTTTGTTTGGTTAACTAAATATAACAATTAAATATAGCTGGGCATGATGGCGCACGTCTTTGATCTTAGCATTTGGGAGGTAGAGATAGGATTACTGTGAGTTTGAGGCCAGCCTGGGACTGCAGAGTGAGTTCCAGGTCAGCCTGGAGTGAGTGAACTAGAGTGAAACATTACCTCCCGAAAAACAAACTAACTAACTAAATGAAATGTGACCTCCAGCCCGTTCTTAACTCTATTTCTTTTGAGATAGGGTCTCACATGTCACTCAAAAACTCACTCCTTCTGTTTCAGCCTCACCTGATCTTACGTAGTGCTGAGGGTAGAACCACAGCAAGTACTCTCCCAACTGAGCTCTATCACCAGCCCATCTTAGCCACCTTTTAAAACTGTATGTATTTATGTGAGAGAGTGGGAGGAAGAGATAGCTATATAGAGAACGCACCAGGGCCTCCAGCCACTGCAAACCAACTGGAGACACACATGCCACCTTGTGCTTACGTGGGTGTTAGGGAATCAAACTCAGGCCCTTCTGCTTTATAGGCAGGTATCTTAACTGCTGAGCTATCTGTCCAGCCCCACCTTAGTCATTGTTAAGAACACATTTTGGGGGCTGGGAAGATGGCTAAGTGGTTAAAGGTGCTTGTTTGCAAAACTGCTGGCCCAGGGCTGTACACCTGTACTGAGCATGTCCAGACCCTTTTGTCACCACACCTCTCCAAACAACAGAACAAGCCATGCGCTGTGCATGTTAGGGAGCACAGTGCCCTGGGGATGAATCCACTCTCTAGGTAGCCATGGACAGAACACGTGACACTGAGCTCACAAAGTAGTTATGGGCATCTTTGGAGGCAAAGGAAACCTGGAGCCAATTCCCTATGGCCACTGAGGGTTGACAGTCCCTGGCTGACTACGACCACCCCTCACAGACCGTGATTTTAAAGCAGTAACTCTCAATACCCCTCCCCACCTGCGTGCTGTGTGTATGAACTGGTCTATTCCAGGTGCTTCATGTACGTGAACCCATGCTCTATTTCCGCTCAGGACTGCCTTATTCCATTAGCACAGTGTTTTCAGGGGTAAGCTTCATTGTGCAATGTTAGTGTGTCTGTTTTAGGCTGATCTCTTCCCCTGGGGATGGACATGTGGGATGTCAGTCACCAGCTTCTGGGCATTGTGAATATTGCATCAATGAACTTCGGTATCCATCTTCTCAGTTCTTTCGGGTACATACCTAGGAATGGAAGCACTGGATCTATCGGTGCTTCCTGTGTGTGAGCATGTTCACACGAGTGTGAGTGTGAGCACACCATGGCACATGTGTCATCAGAGAACAACTTTATGTGCTGGCCCTTGCCTTCCACCTCATTAGAGGCAGGGACTCTTGTTCACCGCTGTGTTCACCAGGCTAGCTGGCCTGGAAGCTTTCAGAAGATTCTCCTGTCTTTGCTAAAGACTCACTGAGATTATAGATACGTTATAGTGTCTGGTGTTATGTGAGTTCTGGGGATCTGAACTTAGGTACTCACACTTATGCCCAAGTGCTTTTACCCACTGAGCCATTTCCCCAGCCCTCGTGTGGTAGTTTGAAGGGGTGTACCCCAATAGATTCAAGAGGAGGATTCAAGGTGTGTCACCTTGGCCAGATGCTAGGGTCCAGTCCTAAGGTGTTTCTGGAATGGGTCTGGAATTCCAGCTATACACATGCAAAGAGCATTCTGAGCTCCAGCCTGGAGCTCCTGCTGTTTGCTTGCTTTTGGAGTTGCTGGTGATGGGTTTCTTCCTCTGCTTGGACCTGTGAAAGGGGGCCAGCCTCTTTCTCCATTATGGAACTTCCCTGGATCTGCAGCTTCAATAAATCCTTTCCTCCCATAAACTATGCTGGTTTGGAGATTCATCCCAGAGTGGCTGACTACAATTCCACGTTCAGCTTTTTAAGGAACTGCCCTCTATTTCCAACAGGGCCTTACCAATCAGCCATGTCACTGTCTCACCTCATGTTTCCTTCCTATTCCCACCCGACCACACTCAATGCATTCTGCTTCCTGTAGAGAATCAGTTGTCACCTGCTATTCCTACTAGACTGTAAGCTCCCTGGGAGACTCATTTGTCAGAGCATCAACTGTACTTGGCAAGTACTGAGTGTCTGGATGGACTCCAAGGGGGTGGGGCTGGGTTGTGCCTGTCACGGGGAGACTTCCAGGTCCCAAGGCTGATGTGGAGGGATATGAGGCTAGGGGGACAGAGAGAGGGCAGGGATGGATTCAGATGGAGGCTCAAAGGCTCAGAAAGGGGCTGAGAGGTGAAGACTCTGTCTCATAAGGAATCCAAGGAGGGAGGATCTACAGAAAGGGCCCCTTGCTGGGGTATAGCTTCAGAGACCCACCCACTGGGGGGTCCTTACCTCCTACGGGTGTGTCTCTGATGGGAGAGCAAGGCACTAGCCGTGGGGCAGGACTGGATGCTCGGCCCAGGCCCAGTCCCCTGCGCAGTGCAGAGCGCAGGCCGCCCAGCTGGGCCTCGGCATGCCTCCGCTGGGTCTCCACGCGGGCCAGCTCAGCCTCCAGGCCCTGCGCCCGGCCCTCAGCAGCGCTCAGCCGCAGCCCCAGCTCTGCAGCCTCGACCCGTGCTGCCTCCAGCCGCAGCTCCAGGCCTCTGACCACGTCCAGATGCTTCTTCTCCGCCTTGCGCACCTCCTCCAGGGAGCCCAGCAGGCCTCGCTCACGGTTTCGGAAATCGCCCTCCTGCTCCTGCAGCTTCCGCTGGGATCCCTGGAGCTGGACAGGGGCAAAGCAAAAAGAGGGGTGTCACAGGCTGCCCTCAATCCGAGGACCACCACTCAAGTGACCACACCTGTTCCTTTGGTCTCCATCCAAGTGGGCAGGTGTAAGAACCCCCCTGGTGTGTGGGAGGAAATCAGGAGAATTTGTTTTTTATCATTTACTTCTGTGTATAAACTTTGTAGTGTATATTATTAGTATTGACAGCTACCACACATACACAGGGTTAGAAGAGGGTTAAAGGAAATTAAGTCATCTTCATTTTTGATGAGATGGAGGCACAGAGATGATAAGCCCCATGTTCAAGGCCACACAGATGGCGTGTAGCACTCTAGCTACAGAGAATGTTCTCTTAACCACCAGGCTACACTGCCTCTCTGCACATATAATTGTAGTCTGCACACCAGTGCGCACACTAAAGCATTATGTACTGAGACTCATGACCACACAGACACTCACACCACCCCTTTGGATTAGAGAAAGGTCAGCCTATCCAGATCATTCCATCTGGATGCCAGGACCTGTTCAGTACCCTCCTACCTCTCCAGCTGTGCTAGATGGGAACCCTGCAGCACAGAACCATAGTGACAATGTCAGAGTCACACAGTAGGCCTGGGTGGCTGTGTGGCCTTAGGCAGATGCCTTGATTTATGGGAGCCTCGGTATCTGGGTCTCCTGTAAGATAGATGGGGCTAACAGTGCCGACCTCACTGGGCTACTGGGAGAATCAAACAAGGCTGTGTTCAGAGTTCCCCCATTTTACCCCCACACACACATACATTAGGCCCAGTTCTTTTGAATGTTACTATTAAAACCAAGGAAGTATCTCAAGGAGCAGGGAATAAGAATAGGTCTCTTTTAAAGGCCCTAGCATGGGAGAGCCCTCTGCTTCCCACTGGAGGGAGGAAGAGGCACAGGGCAGCCCACCCTGCTCCAGGAGCTCTCCATCTCCAGATAGCCCACTCATCTGCTCAGTTACCTCCTGCCGCAAGGCCTCCAGGCTGGCCTCGCCCTTCAGCAGCTTCTGCCGGAGGCCCAGGGCTTCTCTCCGGCTCTCCTTCTCTGCCCGCTCCCCCAAGGCCAGGCGGCCCTGCAGCTCAGCCAGCTCTCGACCTAGCCTGGCATTGTCACTTTCCAGCGTCTTCATCTGGGAGACAGTGGGAGCAGGCAGGTGGATCAGATGCCTTGCATGGTCGTGGCCCGGGCAGACACTCCAGGTTCACCAGGGGGTGCCCTAATAACCTTGGGGATGTGAGAGTCTCAGTGTGCCCACCACTATACCCAGCTTTTGTACGGTTCAGAAGTGGAGGAACTCCTCAGAGCCCACCCTCGAACACCCAGGTCGAGTGGGAGTGGGAGGTACCTGCCGCCGGAGCTCCTGCAGCTCACGCCGTGCCTCCAGCCGGGAGCGCTCCACTTCCTGCAGCCCAGCCCGCAGCTCGCTGGCCTCCCTGCCCACAGCCGCCCGAGCCTCCTCCAGGAGCACCAGCTTCTGCTCCTTATCCTCGTTGGCAAGCTTCAGGCTGGAGAGCAGAGGCAGAAGCTGCCCTGGCTTGTCTTCAGCTCTGTGTAAAGGGGCCCCTGTGCCCCAAGGTGCTGCCCACATGGCTGCTGTGCACCCAGCCAGCAGGGCTGCGGACAGGCCTTGGCTGGGAGAAGCACACCAGTGACTCCAGGAGGGGTGATGACACAGGTAGGGTCCCCAAGTGTGACCTATCCCTGCCTACCGCCGCCTGTCCCCTTTCTACAATAGAGAGCCATGTGCCAGGCTGTGCTTAGGGGCCTGTGCAATTTCCCCAGAACCATGGGGTGAAGGGAGGTTCCAGGGTGAGGTTGTGAGAAGACCCTGGGCAGTCAGTCCCCTGCCTCCCACCTGATGCGCTCGCTCTCAGCCTTCTTCACAGCAGCCCGCAGCTCCTCGTTGGAGCGCCGCAGAGCCTCACGCTCCTTGGCGCCCTCGCTCAGGCTGCGCCTCAGTTCTCCGGCCTCCTGGCGTTGGGCCTCGTGGCCCTCCTGGCTGTCCCGCACCTTGCGCTGGGCCTCTAGCAGCTCCCGCCGCAGCCCATCGCGGGTGTCCTCCAGCAGGCGCAGCTGAGTCCGAAGCTCTTCTGCCTGTGGGTCCAGCATGGGTCAGCCCCTCAGGCTGGGTGTGTACCCACAGCCCTCCTAGCCAGGGACACCTGCTTTGTGCCTCTGTAGTGGATGACTCTGACTCAAGGCTGAATTATGATGGGGTTATCAGTGTGGGCCTGAAATAATCAGAATCACCCAGTTCACCCGAGAACCCCATCTCCTCCTTGCATACAATAGGTATTTAATAAATGCTTGCTGCCTGCCATCTGTCCTCAACTGCGAAGGGAATCTTCCACTCTTCTGGGGTCCCCATGGGAGCAACCCCCAGAAAACATGCAGCAGAGGGAGAAAACAGCATCTCACCTCCCGCATGCAGGACTCCCGCTGCCTGCCCAGGTCCCTGGCTTGCTCCTGCAGCCTCTTCAGCTCTTGAGCGTGGGCTGCGGCAGCCTCCTCCAGCTGGGCCCGGAGGTCCCGCAGCTCAGATGTCAGGGCATTCACCAGGTTCTGGGATGGATGGGCTCCTCAGCCTTGGTCCTGAAGAGCCCCCTCCCACTCCATGGCCCCTCCTGGAGACCCACCAGCCCCAATCACCTTTCAATGCCTAGCAAGTGTTGTCCCTGCAGCTGGCCTCTCCCCAAGATTAGGGACTCACCAGGGTGGACTGTGCCCTCCCTCAGGGGTCCTAAAGGAAGTGATGGACCTCTCCTGACCTAGCCCTCCTGGCCATGCCTGCCCCTCTAAGCTGAGCTGCACTTTCCTCCTCAGATGGATGCCCAGCACCCACCCTACCCGGTCTTGCTCCTGCCGGCTCTGGGCATCTCGCTTCTGTCGTTCCATCTCCAGAGAGATGGCAGCTAGGCTGTGCCGGGTCCCCATCAATTTCTCAGACAATGCTGTCTTCTCAGACTCCTTCAAGGACAAGGCCTGGGCAGAGAGGACAGGAAGAGCTTGTGGGTTAGCAGTTCCTTCTTTCTACCTCCTCTGGGAAATGACCACTGGACTAAGTGGCCAGAGTGGGCTGCCACAGGTGGAGCCGGGCAGAGGTCACCCTACAGCCCTGTAAGCAACAGGTTTCAGCAGCAGCAAGGCCATGGACAAGTATGATCTACAGACCTCACTAACTTGCCTCAATCCACTTCATAGACGAGAAAACTGTGGCTCAGACAGAAAGTGACTTGCCCATGGGACACAGCAAGTGAGGAGAGAACATGGCTACAGTGTGCCCTGTCTCCATTACCTCATGGGAGAGTCAAGAACTAATTCTCGAGGAGGGTCTGCTGATGCTTGTGGACATCATGGGGACTGCCCAGAAGATATCTACGAGAATGCCAAGTATGCAGTGGAATACCTTGCCTTGTGTCACTAGTGTCACGGCCACTGTGTGACAGACATGGACCTCAGGGATGTCCCATACATCCCTCCAAGTTACCCATCCTACAGATGAGGAAACTGAGGCCCAGGAAAGAAGTGGCCCCTAGCTTCTGGGGGGCTGGGCAGGGAGCACAGAGGTCATCCAGGAGTTGCTCACCTGCTGCTTCTCACTCTCGGCCAAGAGCAGGCCCTCATCCCGCTCCTGCTGCAGTGCAGCGATCTCCTCACTCAGCTCCTCCTTCTCGGCCTCCATCCGTGACAGCAGCTCCTCCTGCTCCCGCTGCAGCTGGGCCTGCAGCTGGGCCCGCTCCACCTGCAGTTCCCGCCAAGCTGCCTCCTGGAGAACATGCCCAGGCCGTGTGACACACCAGGAGAGTTCTAGGCAGCCCCCAGCACACCTCAGACATCAGAGTCCATATACCCCATATCAGAGTAGATGACAGAGTCACTGGGGGAGGGGGACAGTGACCTGGATAGACTAGGGCGGTAAAAGCCTCAAGAGCAGCATTCTGGGCTGGGGACAGAAGATGCTCCCCAAAGGAAGCTGGGACAGCAGCCAACCAGGTGCAGAGGGGAGAAAAGCCAGACCAGGAGCACAGCTTGAAACCCAGAGGGCTGGTAGGATGGACCAGGACTGACAGAGGGCTATGGTGACAATGGACCAGGCCAGGTCAGAGCCTTGGGGACAAGGAGCATTCTGAATTTTAGATTAGGGATGTGTTCAGACAGCCATGGAACAGGAATCGGGGTTGTGTGGAGGGCATAGGACCGGATACAAGGCATGAATAGGGTCTGGGACCCAGAATGGCAGAGGATTTGGAGAGAATAGAAACTTGGGGACACAGATGAAGCCAAGCTAGGCAGGGCCAGGAGCAAGGGAAACAGGGGTCACAGGAATCTGGCTCCCTGGGAATATGGAGGATGGCCAGTTGGAGCCCATGGGTGGACAGACAGCAACCATGGGGTTCTAGGGCAGTGCCAAGCACAACATTGTCCCTTAGAATTCTGTGCAAAGACCATGGAGGCCCTTCTTCAAGGGCTGCGCTGCCATCTTCTGGTGACATGTGGTAATATCCACCTGGATCCATGGAAGACCCTATCTCTCTCTATCCTGCAGAGGGAACCTGAAGCTGTCAGAAGGAACCCTGTCCAAACAGGCTGGGTTGCTTAAAGGCCCTGACCTATCCTGAGGCCACTCCAGAGAGCCTCCCAGGAGCAGCAACAGATGGGGCATTTACTAAGTGCCGGTCACACAGGTTACCTCATTCTCACAGTATCTCATACTATCCAAGTACTAGCCAGGCCTAACCCTGCTTAGTTTCCAAGATCAGACAAGATGGGTGAGTTCAGGGGTCAGAACCACCTATTTCTTCTACAGGAGGAAGAACAGAAGCACAGAAACTTTATACAGAACCAGGACATGATGGAGCACACCCTTAATTCCAGCACTGGGGAGGCTGAGGTAGGAGGATCACCATGAATTCAGGCAGTCTGGGCTACAGAGTGAGTTCTAGGTCAGCCTAGGTTTCAGTAAGTCCTTGACTCAAGAGAAAAAAATTATGTAGCAAGTATAAATCCAGAGCCAGTGTTTAAGTGACTTCCCTGGTGTGCCTTCCTTTCTTAAATGCTCAGGCCTCTGATCTTTCATATGCAAAGAGTACACCTTTCCAGATCAAAGTGATTTTCTGCTATATGTCTCACGGGCCTTCCTCAGATGTAATTGTGGTTCCCTCCACCAGAATCAGCAGGAGCAGACCTAACTCTCTGCCTGGTGCTCTGCATGGCCACAGTGGACATGTAGTCCTGTTTCACAGATGCCTCATGAGGAGACAATGGCTCTGAGCCCACTGCACTCCCACCCAGCTTCACAAACCTTCTCACGCTGGAGTCGCTGCAGGTCCTCCTCATGGACTGCCCGCTGCTCCCGCAGAGAAGCCTGAGCCTCCCGCTCAGCCTGCACCAGCTTCTGGGCCATCAGCTCCTTGTCCAGAGCGGCCTTCTGTTCTGTGGTTGCCAGCTGCTGCCGCAGCCCAGCCAACTCCCCTGCACAACAACGATGGGGACAGGGCTGGGTTAAAAACCTCCCTCTGGACCAGTTGACTAAGGTCAGGTAAACCACATGGGCAGAATCTCACAGGAGAGAGGGCTCGCCTGGCACCTGAGATGGGTTCCCTGGGAGAAGTGGCTCATCCTCTGAGCATCAGTTTTAACATCTGCCACTTGGGCCCCCGGTTCTGTTTCCCCCACCTACCCAGAACAGCCGCAAGGAGGTAAAATGGCTGATGAAGGGCCTCAAAGATGGGAAAGATGCCAAAACTAAAACAACCCCCATTACTGATGCTCAGTATGGATCAGGCAGCCGGGTGACAATCATGGCCTTCTGTCATCATGCTGGCGGGCCTTGTAATTCTATCTTTGTCCTCATTACAGATGAGGCTCCAGACAAGTCACCTCTCAAAGCAGCCTGACTTTACACAGAGCATCTCCTTTAAGGAGTGTGCATCATAGTAAGCACTCAGAGTGTGCCTCACTTGAACCAGCTAAATGCCATTCCCCAGGTGGGAAAGTCACCAGTGTTGACCTCCCTGGTTCTGTCTGGCTCAGGTGGATATGGGCAGGAAAGTGAATTTCCATTAGCCCAGCAGGTGTTTAGCTCCTGTTTGCTGAGCATGAAGGATGGAATTTAGAGAAAGAGTAGGGAATGCCTGGGGACCTGGGGATGGGCTCATGGGGCCAAGAGTTGTGGGAAAGCAGCTGATGGCTCTGTGGGGAACTAACTCTGCAGCCTCCTGATGACGAAGAGGCAGCAGTCACTGCTGCCTGCCCTGGGCACAGTGCCAAGACCGCTACCTGCTTCCTCACCTCACCCTAACAACAGTCTGGGCAGGTGGGTACTCATTCCACCAATATCAGGAGAACTTGTGGCCCAGAAAAGGAAGGGCCTTGCTAAGGGGCAGCTCAGGACCGGACCCCAAGTCAGTTACGCTGCTCATCTAGTGCCAAATGCAAGCAGGTTGCAATCCAGGCTTTAGCCTAGTTGACTCCCCTTTCTCCTACCAGTCAGGGTCTCCTTGGCTAGCAGCAGGGCTTGTCCATCCACTTCTAGCTGTTCCCGGCGGGCCTCGAGCTGAGCCAGCTGCCTCTGCACGTCAAACAGGCTGCTCTCCAGGGCTTCCTTCTCTAAGCTGCAGCATACAAAATCCCTGAGGCCTTGGGACTTAGCCACTCTGGCCCTAGGAAACTGTGGCTCTCAGGGTGTGGCAAGCATGGGCCACATGCCAGCCTACCTGCCTGGCCAGGCCCAGGCTCCAGAGGGAAGGCTGAACTCAAGCTAGGATGTGTTAGAAAACAGCTGCCCCTATGGGTCAATGCCAGGGCATGGCTGGCTAATTGTGCCCTCCTGGTTGCAGAGGTTGGGCACAGCCTTACCGCAGGCGTGTGGCCTCCTCGGACAGGGTCCGGCCCTCCCGCTCCGCGGCTGCCAGTTGTACGGCCAGGCCCGCCCGCTCCTTGGCCAGTGCCTCCTTCTCCCGGGTGGTGCGTTCCAGTGCCTCCACCTGCCGCTGCGACTCCCGTTGGGCCTGCTCCAGCTCCTGCTCCTGCCCACTCAGCTGCCGGGAGAGCTGTCCCAACCCAGGGACCGTGAAAACAGAGTCCCCCAGTCCATCTATTCTGGAGCATTACAACTTGGGGTCTGGCCCAGGCCTGGTTCTGTGTTGATATGCTATTTGTACCTGGATAGCTCCCATCTTTTTTCCTCCTACTTCTGCCTCCCGAGTGCTGGGATGAAAGGAGTGTGCCCTCCTAGTCTTAAAGTGAGGGCTCTTCCTCACTCAGCTCTGGGAGTAACAGCCCTTTATTCATCCCCAGAACTCTGAAAAGCTGAGTGTGTGAACAGAGAAAGGGGAGCAGCTCTGCATGCAGCGGGGGCAGGGTAGATCCGTTCCTACTTCCCTCACAGGACAGACAAGCACTGATCCCAGAGCCCAAAGGCTCCTTCAGGCTGTGTGGCTGGTTTCTTCCTTCATCATAAGCCAGATGTGCACTGAGAGTGGCTTAGGGCCAGCACATCTGTGAAAGGCATACTACGGTCTCATTAGAATAAATTTTTGCAATAGGATCTCTTAGTCTCAAGAGACAAATGAGGCAACCGAGGCCTGGGTTGGTGGGATAGCTTGTTCAAGGGCTTTCCTTAGTATAGGTAAGGTAGATGTAAGCCCAGAAGCAGGCCTGTGGCTTATCCCAGGACAGCACACATCTATCTGCACAGGGCACAGCCCACCTGGGCCAGCTGCTCCTGCAGCCCGCTGCGTTGGTTGCGCAGCTCAAGGAGCTGCTGCTCCAGTGCCTCCCGGGCCTGCTCAGCTGCATGCAGGGAGCCCTCCAGGCCCTGCCGCTCCACCTCCTGCTCCTGCCTCAGCTGCTCCAGCCGCTCCTGCTCCTCCAAGGCCAGGGTGGCAGCATGCTCTGCCTGCTGCTGCCGGTCCAGCAAGGCCGCCTTTTCCTCCTCCAGCTGGGGCGGGGGGCAGGGGAGGGAAGGGTCAGAGGCAGCAAAGAGACTCTCGGGGGACCCAGCATGGCCCTTCCACACCCCCAACAACCACAGCCAGGCCAGGCAAGGCTCCCTGGGGAAAGATGCAGTGCTCATGTGAGGACATGGGAATGGGAGAACAGAGCAGGGTCCCCACAGCTTTCTTGTTTGACACACAGGAGCAGGCAGTCAAAGACAGAGAAGGACATAGGAGAGGCAGACAGGAAGATAGGTGCAGGGTGCGGGGGCCTGGGATGCCGCTGCTGGGCCTCAGAGTGGGTGAGGACAGGTGGGCCAGTGCACAGAATACCTGGGCAATGAGGCAGTTCAGCCCCAGCTTGTCCTGAGCGAGGCTCTCATTGAGGGAGCTCAGCTTGGATAAGGAGTCCCGCAGGGAAGCTTCCTCTGCCCTCAGCTTGGTCATGGAGAGTTCAAGCTCCACACGGCCAGCCTCGGCCTGCAAGAAGGACAGGGTGGCAGAGCCAGTCAGATAGGGAAGGAGATGGGGTGACTGGGAAGAACAGAGAGGAGATGGGCCCTCAAAAACAGAGTAGAAAGCCAGGTGTGGTGGCACACGCCTTGAATCCATCCCAGCACTTGGGAGGCAGAGGTAGGAGGATCGCCATGAGTTCAAGGCCACCCTGAGACTACATAGTGAATTCCAGATCAGCCTGGGCTACAGTGAGACCCTACCTCAAAAAAACAAAACAAAAAACAAAACCAGAGTGGAGGGGGACAAGGAGGAAGGTGCAACAGGACTCAGGAAAGATCCAAAAAGGACTGCAGCCTATGAGACATGTGGAAGAGCTTCATTCCCCACAGCTGCTCAAGATCAGACCCAAGGGAACCGCAAGTGCAGCCAAGGGGTGCCACCATGCAGGGTCCAGGCTACATGGATGGCAACAGACAACTGTTTAAGCCTCTTGCGACCACGATCCCAACTCCCACAGTCCCAGGACCCATGTCTCAACAAGGGACCAGGTGACTCTGAGTTCCAGGCTTCAGCCCCAGGATTAGCTGGAGAAACAAGGATCAGAGGTCTGTGGCCTGGGTCAAAGGACAGCCTGCATCCAGAGGAAGAGGCTAGTTTGTGACCAGACAATGCTCAGACAATGGAAGTGGGGTCAGTCTGTGTCCAGTGGCTAGTTTGTGGCCAATGGGACTCACCTTGGTCAGGGCCTCGGTCACCTCAGCCTTCTCAGCCTGCAGCATGTCCCGTTGCAGTGTGGCAGAACTCAAGGCCTCCCTCACCTCCACCAGCTCCTTCGCCAGCCCTGACCGCTTCACTTCCAGCTGCTCTAGCTGCCTATGGCTGTGGGTCAAGGACAGGCAGTATCTCACATCACTTCCCTGCCCTGAACCTTCTGCAAGCTTTAGGATGCTGGGCAGAAGCCAGTCTGAGACAGGAACCTGAGGGCAAGACCTTCCCCCACAAGGACAAGCAAGCCCACTGCCTTATCTGGGAATTTGGTATCAGTCGTTGCAGCTGAAAAATGGAGTAACAGCTGCCTTGTGAAGTTGATACCCAAACTATACAGGTGGTATAGTGCCTGAGACATTCCCCAGGGACTTCAGAATAGCACCAGATACCGTTGCCATCTACATCTCAGTGATGTTCCAATCCTAGCTCTTCTATTGTCTCTACCCTGGGAAGAGCTTCATGACGTCTCTGTGCCAGTTTTGCCAACCATAAAAACAGAGCTAACACCCTCTGTATTGTAGGGTTTTCCTAAGGGCTGAATGAGGAAATCTGAGTGCTTAAAATGGTCTCTGGCGCTTATTATGTTACTGTACAATGACAAATATTGTTACTTTAATATTTTTTCTTTATTAGAGAGGCAGAATACGAACAGGCATGCCAGGGCCTCTTGTTCCTCTAAAGAACTCCAGACACATGGGACACTTTGCGTATCTGGCTTTATGTGAGTACTGGGGAATCAAATCTGGACCATCAGGCTTTGCAAGCAAGTGCCTTTAACTGCTAAGTCATCTGCCCAGCCCCTATCACTTTAATTAATTTAATTTTTTTGCCACATAGTTGTTTCTGTGTGCAAGTTAAAGGACAACTTCAAGTGTCAGTCCTCGCCTCCACCTTGCTGGAGGGAGGGTCTCTCATTGTTCATTGCTACATTCACTAGGAAAGCTGACCTATGAGCTTCCAGGCAATTCTCCTATTTCCACCTCCCTTCTCACAGTAGAAGCACTGGAATTACAGACGTTTGTACTACAGAGTCTGGCTTTATGTGGGCTTTAGGGATTCTACCTCAGGCATCATGCTTACAAAGTTGAGCCATCTCCCCAGCCCCACTTTAAATTTTTTTTTTTTTTTTTTGGTTTTTCAAGGTAGGGTCTCGCTCTAGCCCAGGCTGACCTGGGATTCACTCTGTAGTCTCAGGTTGGCCTCGAACTCACGGCAATCCTCCTATCTCTGCCTCCCGAGTGCTGGGATTAAAGGCTGCACCACCACGCCCGGCTCCCACTTTAAATTTTTTTTCCCACTTTAAATTTTTTAAATGAGTATTATTAATCTTGTCTTTTTAAAAATTGTTCTTATGGGCTGGATAGATGGCTCAGCGGTTAAGGCACTTGCCTCCAGTGCCTAAGGCCCCGGTTCAATTCCCCAGTACCCACATAAGCCAGACCCACAAGGTGGTGGCCCTGGTGCACTCGCGCGCTCTCTCTCTCTCTCTCTCTCTCTCTCTCTCTCTCTCTTGCTCTCTCTCTCTCTCTTGCTCTCTCTCTGCTTGAAAAATGAAAAGAAAAAGAAAAAAATTTGTTCTTATCATCCAAACGCTACTTCCTACCAGTTTTCTGACCCCAAATGGTGACTGTATCTCCTGAGCCTCGATTTCCCAAAGTGGGACTGGTTAACAGATAGATAGCAAGAGGCCCAAGAACACAGTTGCTCCCAAGCCTCCAGAGACCCCACAGGGAGCCCTGAGCTGTTCTGAAAGGGCTGGGGAAGGGCAGGGAGCCCCCACCTACCTGCGCTCCAGCTCCCTGCGGGCCCGGGCCCCTTCCTGCACAGCGTCCTCCTGCTCCTCCTCCAGCAGGCCATGCTGCCGCTGCAGCTCCTCCCGAGAAGCCTGCAGCTTCTCTAGCTGCTGCTGCAGCTCCTCAGCCTGCTGCTGGGCCACCTGCAGACTGTGGGCCAGGCTGCCCTTCTCCCTGCAGGACAAGGGCAAGAGCAGAGGACATTTCTGGAACTGCCCTCCTTGGAGAATGTGGCTAGTTATAAGACACATCCTCTGTCCTCTAAGGCACTACCTGCAAGAAGCCCTCTCCGAACGCTGCCCACTCACACCACTCAACACAAGGAACCTGACTTTCCTTTTCCCCAGCCAACAGAATGGAGGGAGGTGCTGGCATTGCCTGCAAGCAGCCCAAGTGGCAGAGGCCAGGGGTAGGCTCCTGGGACACACAGGCAACTTCAGCACCAGATCTGCTAAGCCCTAAGGCCAGGAAATTTCTCTGTGATATGCATCTCCCTGACTCTGGATGAATCCGGATCCCACAGCACCCAGTTCAGGGATCACCAGCATGGATCGGCAGCAGGTATGGAAGAAGACAGCTTCTGGGAACCTTGAAGGCTTGCAGTCTGCTTACCACCTTCCTTTGGGGGTCTTGGGGGGGGGCAGAGAGGGGCTGCATCTGCAACATTTTCCTCTAGAACAAGCCAGATCAGGCTTAGGGCTACCCTCTCTTCACTCAAAGAACCCCTAAATATACTAGGTTCCAAGGATGGCAGTGGGTGGTAAATAACTCATGCTATGTACGGCAGTGAGTGAAACAGCAGGAGACGAAACGGGATGGGACGCTCACTGTGGATGTAGCTACTTCAAAGGCCTGGCTCCTTCCCAGGCACTGAAAGCAAAGGTAGCAATCAGATGGCCCACTGTGCCACCTCCAGCCACACTCACAGTAAGCACTCGACCACCATCCCACGGCAATTCTGACTGCAGGAGCCTGGAAGACTGACCTGTATGGACACAGCCTACACCTGCACACCTGTGGGGCTGCTTCACTTGCTGCCAGGAAATAATGGAGGAAAAGCCAGTACCCTACAAGGGTAATGAAGGGCTGGGGAGTTTCTTGTCTGATGGGTCTCTAGGACAAGCTGGGAGTGGTGGCTCAAACCCCAGTGCCTGGGAGGCTGAGGCAGGAGGACTACAGAAAATTTGAGGTCAGTCTGAGCTACATAGCAAGTTCCAGGTCAGCATGAACTACACAGGGAGACCCTATCTCAAACAAGCCTACCCATCTCTAGGAGAGCAGGGACTACAGCTCAAGAGTAGAGTACTTCCCTAGCATGCATCAGCCCTGGGTTCATTTCCAGCACCACACACAAAACAAAACAGCACATAATACACAGAATTCTAGAACGTTCTACAGCCATGTGTGGCTATGGGACATTTGAAATGTGGCTAATATAACTGAAACTAAAATTTTACTTTCTTTTTTAAAAAATATTTATTTATTTGCAAGCAGAGACAGGCAGGCAGAGAGAATGGACTCGCCAGGGCCTCCAGCCAGTGCAAACTCCAGATGTATACACCACTTTGTGCATCTGGCTTTATGTGAGCACTGAGGACTTGAACTCGGTTAGTTAGGTTTTGCAGGCAAGTGCCCTAACCACTGAGAAATCTCTCCAGCCCAGGTTTTACTTTCTTGAAACTTAAAAAATTTTTACACTGGCAGGGCTGGGAAGATGGCCCAGTGTCTAAAGACACTTGCTTGCAAAGCCTTCCAACCCAAGTTCAATTTCCAAGCCACACAAGTAAGCAGGACACAAAAAGCGGCACAAGCATCTGACGGCCAGCGGCAGAGATCCTGGCACACCCATTTACCTATACACACTCACACACAAATATTTAGTTTGCTTTGGTCTCACTCTATCTAGCCCAGGCTGACCTGGAACTCACTCTGTAGTCCCCAGCTGGCCTCAAACTCAAGCAATCCTCTTACCTCTGCCTCGAGTGCTGGGATTCAAGGGGTGTGCCACTACGCCTACCTCACATAAGTAATTTTTAAAAAAACAAATTCTTTTTCCATTGGCTAGTAGGGATCTATCCCAGCAGAGCCACACGGTGGGCAGCCCAGGCCCAGGATTCTCCCTCCCCTCCCTCGCCTTGAACCCTCGGGGCACCTGCTCAGGAGGTCATTGGCGCTCCGCAGGCGCTGGGCCTCGCGCTGGGCATCCTCTCGGGCCTGGGTGGCTCCGTCCGCTGTGTCCCGCAGGCGCTGAAGCTGCTCCTGCAGGGCCCGCCGCTCCCCTTCGCAGTCACGGAGCTGCTTCCGCAGGGTGCCCAGGAGGTCCTGGCTGGCCTCATAGCGCCCACGCATGTCCTGAGGCATGGGGGTCCCCGAGTCCGAAAGAGCCCACCCACTCTCTAGTTCCATGAGGACTGGGCCTGGCTGGGGGGACAGGAACGGCCACTCCTCTTTTTCGGGGCCCACACCTCCCTGGGGGCCTGGAGCCCCCAGAGTCACACTGGTCCTGACTCCGCCCCCAGAGTCACAGGCTCCTCCTCCTATCAGCCTGCATCCACTCACACTCCTCCCTTCGACTCCGCCCCTAGTTCATCCTTGGAATCCTCCAGGACTGCTCTCAGGATCCTGGCTCGGTATAATGGGGCATTTCTCCTTTTCCTTCCTTTGCTAACTCTACCTTCCCAAGGCCCCACCCAGGCTGACCAAGTGCCTCCCACTCTAGGCTCAAATTCTGCTCTAGAACTCTCCACCAACAGCCATTTCCCATGGCCCCGCCCCCAGGACCTGGCCCCGCCCCCAGGGTACCAAGGATGCCCAGGCCCTTCCTACCTGGACCTGCAGCTGGCGCTTGTGCAGCGCGGACTGGACCAGTGTAAGCGTGGAGGAGTCGGAGCAGGCCGGTGACGGGCCGCGGCGGGGAGAACGGCCACGGCCTGGCGAGCAGCGTCGCGAAGGGGACGGGGTCCGCACACCGGAGAGCCCCTGCAGGCTGACATCCGAGGTGTCTGCAGTGCGCTCCGAGGAGCCGCTGAGCTGGACTCCGCTCTCTGTGTCCGACAGGACCGCCTGGGAGCAGGCAGCAGTGGGCATGAGAGGCAGCCAGACCGCTCCCCAAAACCCTTCCTCCAAGGAGCCTTCCTGAGCACCCCCCCCCAACAGAGCAAGGCTGGATGTGCCAGCAGGGGTGTAGAACCACAGCAGCCAGGGGTACCCAGGCCCCCACCCACTTGCTCATCCCAGGACTTCCCTGCGAGCCCCGCCCAGGGCTGGAACCACACCTGTGCCAGGTCCCTCAGGGTCTGCTGCAGCCCCTCTCCATCCTCCATCTCCAGGGCTGCCTGCTCCTGGAGCCGCAGAGATTCCTGGTGACAAGGAAGGGTGGTCATGGTTCTGCTGGAGTGGGGAACTCCTTTCTCCTCCCTCTCTGGTGACAGCTATGGCATGCCCACAGGCCAGCTGTCCAGCAGACCCCACGGCTGCCCTGCTGTCCTCCTGGAATAGATGGGATCCAGAGAAGCAGTATCCCAGGACAGTCACCCACAGATTGACCAGCCAGGCAGTGCTCTGGGGTGTCCCTCTGTGGGGAAGGCAGCAGCCTTCCTCTGGGAGCTCAAGCAGAGGTCCCGTCTCCTGACCTGGAGACTCTGGGCCTCACATTCCTCATCTAGACAATGGATCATGCTGCAGGCCACGGGAGATTAGAAGGGCATGGAAGAAGGGAATGTCCCTGTGCTAAGCCTGGAACACCCTGTGAAGGCAACACCGAGTCTGAGTGGGATGCTTTGTGTGGCCCCAGCAACCCAGCCCTCAGCCTGCGGTCATGACCTGCTCAGTCCCCCATCTGCCCTGCTACATCTCACCAGGGCCTCCAGCTTGTCGGAGAGGGTCCTGTTGGCCCGCTCTTTCTCCACGTTCTGCTTCTGGAAGTGCTCCACAGACAGGGCCAGCTCTGTCACCCTGCAGGTGAAGAGCAACAGGAGTGAATGAGGGACCCACAAATCCTCTAGCATGTGTCCTTTGTGCTTCCCCAAAACTGTGCAGGGGCGTAGGATCCACGTTCCCAGCTTATGGGACCCCAAGCAAGTTCCTTTTCCCCTCAGGCCCTCCAGCTTCTTATCTAAGACATAGAAATGAAGGGCTGGAGAGAAGGCTCAGCAGTTAAGGTGCTTGCCTGCAAAACCTAACGAGCCAGGTTCCATTCCCCAGGGCCTATGTAAAACCAGATGCACAAAGTGGCACATGTATTGAAGTTAGTTTGCAGTGCTAGAGGCCCTGGCATGCCCATTCTCTCTGACTTCTCTGTCTCTCTCTGCTTGTAAGTAAATAAATAAATATTTTAAAAATAAATAGAGGGGCTGGAGAGATGGCTTAGCGGTTAAGGCACTTGCCTCCAGTGCCTAAGGCTCTGGGTTCAATTCCCCAGTACCCACATATGCCAGACCCACAAGGTGGTGGTCCTGGTGCGCGCTCTCTCTCTCTCTCTCTCTCTCTCTCTCTCTCTCTCTCTGCTTGAAAATGAATAAATAAAATATTTTTTAAAAAATAAAAAGAAATAGGGCTGAAGAGATGGCTTAGCGGTTAAGGCGCTTGCCTGCAATGCAGAAGGACCTGAGTTCGATTCCCCAGTGCCCATGTAAAGCCAGATACACAAGAGGGAGCATGTGTCTGGAGTTCATTTGCAGTGGCTGGAGGCCCTTGTGCACCCATTCTCTCTGTCTGCTTCTCTCTCTCTCTCTCAAATAAATAAAAAATAAATAAATAAAAAGAAATAAAAAGAAATAGAAATAAGCTGGGTGTGGTGGCGCATGCCTTTCAGCACTTGGGAGGCAAAGGTAGGAGGATCACCATGAGTTCGAGGCCACCCTGAGACTACACAGTGAATTCCAGGTCAGTCAGGGCTAGAGTGAGACCCTACCTCGAAAAACCAAAAAAAAAAAAAAAAAAAAAAAAAAAGGAAAAAAGAAATAGAAATAAATCTATGGTTGGCTGTATCCCAAAAAGCAGTGTGGGCTTGCCCAGGTGGGAGGTGAGGGGTAGAGGATCACCCATTCTGTCATTGGAGGCTGAACTGCTTAGTAAGTACCCTAGGTTCCTGTCCTCCAAGCTCATGCAGGGAAGTGCCCAACTCTGGTAAGTAAACACCCTCCTTCCCCCTAGTTTCCAGATGACACTTCTGCAAGGGGGTCTGGCCTTGAATGGCACCTGCCACCACCCACCTGGCACTGAGTTCAGCCTTGTCTAGGTCACTCTGCACCTGCAGCTGGGTCAGGTCCTTCTCCAGGAGTACCCTGTCCCGCAGCTGCTCCTCCAGCTGGGCCTGCAGCAACGCCTGCTTCTCCAGGGCCACCTCAGCCCGGCTCTCTGCCCGCTGCAGGCCTGTGCTCAGCCCCAGACCTGCCTCCTGGATGGCCCGGGATGTGCGAACCAGCTCCCTTCCCAGCTGCAGCAGGTCTCTGGGAAGAGAGCAGCAGATGGATGGGGGTGGGGACGGATTAAAACTATACTGGGATGCCACTGGGGAACACAATACCCAGTGGAGTGAAGCTGTGGGGAAACAGGCCCCTCACTAGACACCTGGCAGGAGAGCAAGTGGGTACAACCCCAATGGAGGGCACTTAAGAACAGGGGCCCTTAGCCTCGCCAGCTCCACCTCTAAGAATGCACCCTACAGATATGCCCCAGTGATAGGCAACTACCTGTGTATGGGTGACTGGATATGGCAGCATTGCTCACATACAAATACTGATGGCAGGGCTGGGAAGACGGCTCAGCAGTTAAAGGCGCTTACTTGCAAAGCTTGAAGGCCTGGGTTCAACTCTCCAGTACCCACATAAAGCCAGATGCACAAAGTGGCACATGCATCCAGAGTTCATTTGCAGTGACTAGAACCCCCTTCCCTACTTGCAAATAAATAATAGCAATACTGATGACACCAAAACACCATCAAAAAGGGACTGCAAGCAGGGCATAGTGAAGCACACCTTTAACCCCAGCACTCGGGAGGCAGAGGTAGTAGGATTACTGTGAGTTCGAGGCCACCCTGAGACTACATACTGAAATCTGGGTCAGCCTGGGCTACAGTGAGACCCTACCTTGAAAAACCAAAAAAAAAAAAAAAAGGGGAGGGGGAGGGAGTATTATAATTAAATAAGTAGTGGCACATCTATCTATTTGGTGGCAGTCTACAGCCAAGAAAAAACAATTAGGAAGCTCTTGGTGATAAGGAGCCTCCACCCAGCAAAACAATCAGGTGAGAAAGGCTTCTTCAAGAACTAAGAAGAGCTGGATGTGGTGAGCACACCTGTAATCAGTGCTTTTGAGATAGAGGCAGGAAGATGGAGAGTTCCAGACTATTCTATACACAGTGTGACATCAAAACTAAACAACAGGTGGTGGGCTGGAGAGATGGCTCAGCGGTTAAGGCACTTATCTCCAGGGCCTAAGGACCCGGGTTCAATTCCCCAGGACCCACATAGGCCAGATGCACAACGTGGTGCCTGTGTCTGGATTTCTTCTCTCTCTCTCTCTCTCTCTCTCTCTGTATCTCTCTGCTTGCAAATAAATAAATAAAATAAAATAAAATAAAACTAAACAACAACAAACAGCTGTGGTTGTAATGCAAGTGATAGGGTGCATGCCTAGCATGCACGAAGTCCAGGGTTTGCTCCCCAGCACTGCATAAACTGAGCAGAGTGGCACACACTTTTAATCCTAGAACTTTAAAAGCTGAGGCAGGAGCTGGAGGGATTGCTCAGTGGTTAGGTACTTGCCTGCAAAGCCTAAGGACCCGGGTTTGATTCCCCAATGTCCACATAAAGCCAGATGCACAAAGTGGGGCATGCATCTGTAGTTCATTTGCAGTGGTTGGAGGCCCTGGCTTGCCCATTCTCTCTCCCCCTTCACTCTCCTTGCAAATAAATATTAAAAAATAAAAAAATAAAGCTGAAGCAGGAGAATAGACTGGGCTATACATTGAGATCATATCTCCACAAAAATAAAAATAAAAACATTTTGTAACTGTCCATGGCTTCTAATTCAGATTGTAAAGCAAAAAAAAAAAAAAAAAGTGACCTGACATTTTTGTTTTGTTTTGATTTTAATACTTTATTTATTTGAGTGTGTGTGTGAGAGACAGAGAGAATACAGACAAACCAGAGCCTTTAGCCAACACAAAATAACTCCAGACACACGTACCACTTTGTGCATCTGGCTTTACATGGGTACTGGGAAATTGAGCCCAGGCCGTAGGGCTTTGCAAGCAAGTGCTCTTAACTGCTGAGCCATCTCCATAGCCCCCGTTTTGTTTTTTGAGCCAGAATCTCACTGTGTAGCCCATGCTGACCACAATTCAGTCTTCCTGCCTCAGCCTCCCAAGGGCTAGGCTTACAGGCATGCATCATTCTATCACTGTGCTTGGCGTTTTTGGTTTTTTTTTTCCTTGAGTCAACTGGAAAATATGGACACTGACTAATAGACACTAAGAAGAAAACTATCTTAGGGAACATGGCCCAGAGGGTCAAGTGCTTGAAGTGACCCAAGTTCAGAACCTCAGCACCCATGTAGGAATGCCAGGCCCGCATGTGTGTTGTGAGGTGGAATCGGAATCCCGGGTACTGGCAGGCTAGCTAGTCCGGCTGAATCAGTGAGCTCTAGGCTCCGTAGAGACCCTGCCTCAAAGAATCAAGTGGAAGACAACAGAAGACACTCAACATTGACTTCTGGCCTCCAAATGCAAACTCATATATGTGCTCATATGCTTGTGCCCAACAAACAAACATTCATGCATGCATGTCATGGTTTGATCCAGGTGTCCCCCACAAACAAATGAATATGTTCTCAATGATCGATCCTCAGCTGATGGCAGTTCGGGAATTACAACCTCACTAGAGCTGTGTTGTTGGGGGTGGGCTTATGGGGTTATAAACCAGCTCCCCCTTGCCAGTATTTGGCACACCTTCCTGCTGCTATTTCCAGTGCTGTGGCAGAGGTGATGTCCACCCCTCTGCTCATGCCATCGTTTTCCCTGCCAGGATGGAGTCTCCCCTCTAGTCCGTAAGCCAAATAAACCCATTCCTTCACAAGCCGCTTTTGTTTGGGTTCTTTCTGCGCAGCAACTAGAATGCTGACTGCAATCAATGCACATGCACAACACATACACAAAACTTTTTAAAACTCAGGAGAGCTGGAGAGATTGCTCAGTGGTTTGGGTACTTGCTTGTTAAACCAAAAGGCTCAGGTTTGATTCCCAGTACCCAGGCAAAGCCAGATGCATAAAGTGGTGTATGCATCTGGAGTTAGTCTGCAGTGGCTGGAGGCCCTGGTATGCCCATTCTCTTTCTCTCTTTCTCTTTCTCTCTTTCTCTTTCTCTTTCTCTCTCTCTCTCTCTCTCTCTCTCTCTCTCTCTCTCTCTCTCTCTCTCTCTCTCTCTCTCTCTCCCCCTCCCTCTCTGCTTGCAAATAAATAAAACTTAAAGAACTCAAAATAAATTTTGCTCATTAAAACAAAGAAGCCTGTGGCATGATGCCACACGCCTTTAATCCCCGCCCTTGGGAGGCTAAAGTAAGAATACTGTGAGTTTGAGGCCAGCCTTGGGGTACAGAGTAAGTTCCAGGTCAGCCAGGGCTAGAGTGAGAACCTATCTTTATAAAACAAAAACAAAAACAAACGTATAGTGTGGCATGATGACGCACACCTTTAATCCCAGCACTAGGGAAACAGAGGTAGGAAGATCACTGTGAGTTCAGGCCAGCCTGGGACTACAGAGTGAATTCCAGATCAGCCTGAGCTACAGTGAGACCCTACCTGGAAAAAAAAATAGTATACAAGGAAACACCCGAGTGTCCACCTGCAGCGAGAGCCCCTCACCTGGTCTTCACTCCAGCCCCCTTGGCCTCCCTTTCTTCCCACCCAAACCCTTGCCACTGCTGTTTCCTGGGCCTGGAATACCCCAGCTCTGTCATTCACCCTTGAGGCTCTACACAAATTCCTCTTCCATCAGGCATTTTTTCTGACCTCTCTCCACTCTCCCATCCTTCTTAGCTTCAGGACTTCCCTCTCATTCACTGTTACACCCTGAGTACCCACTTCTTCGGTGTAGAATTTGGGGAGTTGTCTTTTCATCATTAGAGGTTACAAGGTTCATGGTAGAAAAACGGAATATCCTAATGAATTAAAATCAGGAGCTTGGGATGGAGAGATGGCCCAGCGGGTAAGGTGCTTGCATGCAAACCTGATGACCCAGGTTTGATTCCCCAATGCCCACTTAGAGCCAGATACACAAAGTGACACATGCACCTGGAGTTCATTTAGTGGCAGGAGGCTCTGGAGCACCCATTCTCTCTGTCTATCTCTCTTCTCTCTGATTGCATCCTTAAATACAAATATTTTTGGGCTGGAGAGATGGCTCAGCGGTTAAGGCACTTGCCTCCAGTGCCTAAGGCCCCGGGTTCAATTCCCCAGGACCCACATAAGCCAGAACCACAAGGTGGTGGCCCTGGTGTGGTCTCTCTCTCTCTCTCTCTCTCTCTCTCTCTCTGCTTGAAAATGAATAAATAAAATTTAAAAAAAATACAAATATTTTTAAAAATCAGGAGCTTCAAATTATAACCTAGTCACCAACTGCTGTGACATTTAGGAAAGATCACTCAACCTCTCTGAGCCTTGATGTTCTCACCTGTAAAATGGGAAATATGACAGTTCCTATCTCAAGGGGAAACTGAATACGAGATAAGATAACATGTCCAAAACGCCTAGCTTCAGGTAAACCCCTACTAATGCTGACTTCCTCAGCTGTGTGGCATGGTGACAAGTTATCTCTGCATTCCCACAAAGCTGGGGACACGGTGGGTTGCTGAGTCAAGCTGGATTTAGAGAGGGGCTACCACCAGCTGTGGTGGTTTTCCAACCTGCCTCCCACTCCCCAGCAGCCAGGCCTCACCTCTCTGTGCCCATCTTTGCCTCGCAGACCAGCCGTCGGAGCCCCACCACCTGCCTCCAGAGAAGCAACAGGCGGCTGTGCTCGCTGCTGAAGTAGGCGTTGAAGGACTGCAGAGGAGACAAGAGCGTCACTGGAGAAGCACCTGGACTCTGATGCTGAGGGAGCCAGCGTGTCCCAAGGAGGGGTCCCGGGGGTCTTCTCAAGGCTGGCTTTGGAGCTGAGCTTCACTACTACCACTGCTGACAGAGATGCCAGAAGGGCAGAAAGCACCCGGGACCTAGATTTGCACCCTAGCTGCCAGAGTATGACCATGACTGTGGGTCAGGTTAAGCTCTTTAAAGGGGAATCATGACTAACCCCCATGAACCATTGAGGAGCAGAAGAAAACACACACGTAGCACATGGCATGGACTAGTGAAAGCCAGCTCTTATATGATGGCTGGCACCTGCCAACAGGCTCATTGGGCCAGGCTCCCCATCCCTCTCCAGACTGGAGGACTCCCACCCTGTGAGGCTGGCCTGCCACTCCATGCACACCTCCTCCTCACGTCTCCAAGCAGCCTCCCGCTGCTCCAGCTCCTTGCAGCTGCGGGTCCAGTCGCTGGTCACCTTGCGAATGTCCTCACTCAGAGCCTGGTTGGCCGAGCCTGCCTGTTCCAGCTGTTCCCGCAGCAAAGAGTTCACCTGGGCCAGGCTGGCACTCCTGGGTGGGGCAGAGGAGCCCAGGAGTGGGCACCTGCTACCTCTCTCACTTGCCCAGGAGTCATCTGTGCCAGCCCTGCCACAGCCTCACCTCTGCTGTTCCTGCTCCAAGCGCAGGAGGGCGCTCTCCAGGTCCTGGCTGTGCTCTGTGTCCTGGGGGGTGAGGGGAAAAGGGCATCAGAGCAGGCGGGCGGAGGGGAGGCCTGCCCTATTGCCCTAGCCGGCCCCAGGCACCCACCCTCAGCCGTTGTTGCTCCAGTTCTGTAGACCTGTCCAACAGCTGCTGCTCCAGCTCTGAGCACGTCTTCTTGTACTGGAGGATCTGGTGATAGGTGGGAAACAATGTCAGCCCCAGGGCAGGGGAAGAGCAAAAGGAAGTGAGGGCAGGAGCAGGAGTGGGCAGCCCTGACCTTGGCCTGCAGCCGCTGTACCAACTGGGCCTGCCGCTGCTGACCCTCCTGGTAAGCCTGCAGCTTGCGTCGATAGGAGGCCTGTTCCTCCTGCAGCTGCCTCCGCAGCTCCACGCTCTGCCGCACTAGCCCCCTGGGCTCTTGCACCTCCAGCTCCCCAGACTCCAGCCGCACAGCCTGCTCCAGCTGCAGGGAAGGGCTCTGAGTGAGAGGCCTGCAACTCCTGGGGAGGCAGGCCCAGGCTTCTGTGGGGGCATCAGGCTGCCCAGACTCCCAATGCCTTGTAGGCAACCCAGGAGGAAGGCAAGCTCAGGACAAAGTGCACATGTGCATGGTGTACAGAAGGGTATGTGGGCACACAGATGGCATGGTAGACACACAGATGGGGAGTATATGGGCACACAAATGCCCCATAGCTGGGGAACATGTGAGCGCACAGATAGGGCACACATGGACCCATCCACATGCATACAAAACAGAGGTAGACCGTAATGGCCTCCATGCATCTGGGCCTCCGTCAGAGCTCTCACCCCTCCCATTTGTTACCATCAGAATCAAGCCTGGATTTTGTGAGGTGCCATGGCTCCCAACCAGGAAATATTTGAGGCCACAAACTAATGGCATGAGTACATGTAAATCTGATGCACATGTGCGGATGTGAGCTCACTGACAGCACACTTATAATGCACATGCTCCAATGCCCCCGGGTGACACAGATGAGCTCCCGGCACATACACGGCATTAAGATCTCTATGTTGTGCGGGGGAGATGGCTCAGTGAATAAAAGCAATTCCTGTACAAGCCTGATGACCAGGACTCGGATCCCCAGAAGCCACACTAAGCCAGACACAAGTAGCCTATGTATCTATAGTCCCAGTGTGCCTCCAGCACTGGGAGGCAGAGGCAGGAGATTCCAAGAGCTCATAGGCCAGCTAGAAAACCTTGGCTCAAGCAAGGTGGAGGGCCAGGACCAACACCCTGAGGCTGTGCTCTGACCTCTACATGTGCGCTCATACACACACACACACAAAGGCTCTTTATGACTCAGTGGTTAAAGGCACTTGCTTATAAAGCCGGCCAGCTGGGATTCAATTCCCCACTATCCACATAAAAAGCCAGATGCACAAAGTGGTGCATGCGTCTGAAGTTCATTTGCAGCAGCAAGAAGTTCTGTTGTGCCCATATACACACTCTCTCTCACTCTCTCTCAACTAAATAATAAAAATATTTTTAAAAGGCTCTTTATGATTGCGAGAGCCATGGTGAGGGAATATCCAGAGGCATTGCCCCCCCTCACTAACTGTTCGAAGCTCACACAACTCCTAGCCGTCCATTCCATGGAGCATTCCAGCAACCCCACTGAGGAGGCCCTCAGTGCAGAGGGGGCAGGGAGGAGGGAAATGATAGTACCAACACATGAATTGTTCACACAAAGTTTCTACTTTTTTTGTTGTTGTTGTTTTTTGAGGTAGGGTCTTGCTGTAGCCCAGGCTGACCTGGAATTCACTCTGTAGTCTCAGGGTGGGCCTCAAACTCATGGTGATCCTCCTACCTCTGCCTCCCGAGTGCTGGGATTAAAGGCATGTGCCACCACACCCAACTAAAGTTTCCACTTATTAAAAAATAAATAAATTTCTTAAAAAGTCTTTTGTTGATTGTGATGGCTCATGCCTGTAATCCCAGCACTCGGGAAGCTGAGGTAAGAGGATTGCTGCAAGTTTAAGGCCGGCCTGGACTACAAAGTAATTGTGAGCCTCAGGTCAGCTTGGGCTAGAATGAGACTCTGCCTCAAAAAAAAAGTTCTGTATGATGTCATCCCATCATCCCCTTGAGCCCACTTTGTGCCTCTCACCCCCACTTCTCCCTCACCTCTGCTGTCCCTATTCCCTCCACCCCAGGCAGGGTGCAATGTGTCATCCTCAGACTCCATAGACACAGGTACCTGACGGTCCTGGCTGCCCCCCTTCTCCCCGCTGAGCAGCCGCAGTAGGGTTCCAAGCCAGAGCTGAGGACAACCAATGAGATGACTAGCTGACTCTGATAGGGCCCCACACTCACTCTCCACCTGCCAAGTGCCTGCTGCAACCTCATCAGGGCCTTCACACTTGTCTCCTCGGGTCTCAGGCAATGGGAGTGACTGTACTTGGGGCATCTATGTGCTTTTGTGGGCTGGCTGGTGGTTCAGTTAATGTCTACGCTTCTGCTGCCTGTGTATAGCCGGGAGATGCAGGACAATGGGCTGTGCTGTGCATTATGGGTCCACAGCAGTATGTGACTACTCAGTGCTGATGTGCCTGGGTGGGAATGTGTGGTGTGTCACGTGGGTGAGGGTTACACCTTGGAACACTGAACCTGAGTGCATCTGCTTGGTGAATTTGTTTCTGTGTGATGTGCTCTATGTGGGGTCTGGTTATGGACGGCATATGTGTGCTTTGCTCTGTGACTCCAGTGCTGCTGGCTTCTGTGATGTGTGGCAGGGAGTGGGGGCTAGGCAGTTGCTAGGGACTCTCACTTCCCCAGTGCTCAGTGCCAGGCTGCTCCTAGCCACACTTCATCCCTCTCCACAAACGTTGCCCCTCACAAACAGCCTTTCAATTTTCTTTGAAATTCCAAAGGGAAGGAGGCTGTCACAAGCCAGGATGAGAGTAGTTTACTGTTTCCCTTAGCAACCACTGCCCTCCTGCCCCATTCAATTCACTTAGTCCAGGTTGCCATGGATACTGGGAAACCCTGGAGAGGTGTCTATTCTCTGGAGCTAAGAAGAACAGCCTCCTTCCTGTTCCACCTGCATTATCCTATGTCTGCTCCTTAGGGATCCTGAGGTTCTCTCTGACCTGGGTGGTAGTCTCTGAGAGCTCCTGCCTCAACTTCTCTGCAGAACATGCAGTGAACAGGACATGGACTCTGACCCTTACACATGTCTAATCTCAAGGGGGAGCTGTAGGATTTGAAAGACCAGAACTACCTCACTGACTGCCCATGCCAAGTGTGGCCAGGGGGACAGGCCCTGCCACTTATAGACACAGGGGCGAGAGCAGCAGGGAGAATGTATCACAGACCACAGAGCCCTGGACCAGAAGTCTCAGCCCAGCCCCACCACTGACCTGTGTCTATCATGTCTCAGCTCCCCATCTGTAATAGGATGATAACTAGGCTCTCATATTCTCTGTAGAACCCCAAAAGGCCTTAAAGGTAACTCTTAACCAAGCCCTGCCTCCCTGCAGGTGGCATCTCACACAAGCTGTCTTAGATACAACAATGTGAACACCACGTTCCCTATGCCACCATATAAGGGAACTTTCTAGATTAACAGTCTTCTCGTGCCCAGCCCCAACAGCTGTGTCCCAGCAGAGAAGGGCTCTGCTACCTCCTACCTCCTACCTCTTCCCTTCCTCTGCTAACCAAGGTGACCTAAAAGAGAGTCTCTAGGGAGCCTGGCACTGTGCCAGGGGCCAAGAAAGGCCTAAACTGGAGGAGGCTGGCTCAGGGCCCTGTCACCAGTGACAATGTAGGACTTGGCCCAGCCTGCCTCCACACCTCCTGCAGACTCTGAGAAATGAGTTCTGTCCTGTCCCCAAAGCTAGGGAGCCACCTTGGGGCTTCAGCAAGTTCCAACAAGTCCAAGGGGCTTGTCCAGGCAGGCAGCAGTCAGGATGTGGGCATATCCCACGCTGGAGACTGTCCAGAAATGCATACCCCTCCCCAATGTGAGCACATTCAAACAGACCCTGATATAGGGGGTCCTAGGACAGCCCAGCTGGCTCTTTTCACACCCAATAAACAAGTGCAGCCGGGCGCACGCCTTTAATCCCAGCACTCGGGAGGCAGAGGTAGGAGGATCACCGTGAGTTCAAGGCCACCCTGAGACTACATAATAAATTCCAGGTCAGTCTGGACTAGAGCGAGACCCTACCTCAAAAAAAAAAAAAAAAAAAAACAAGTGCAATGTTCAGTCCTGGCTTGGGAGCCAGGAGATCAGGATTCTTATCATAACTGGCTGTTTGACACCAAGCATGGTGCTTTCTCTGAGACAGTATTCTCTCCTCTGTTAAATGGATGCATAATGGGTACAAGGGACGAGCATATTCCTGACACATTCCATAAACGGTAGCTGCTATTACAATTGTTGTTACCACCCACAGCCTTCCATGTGCACAACCCCATCTCATCTCACACCCCCATCATTCCTCCAACTCTCACCAACCTTCAGCTACCATCAAGCCTGAAGACCAACACAGAGAGCATGCCAAAGTATACTACACCCTACCCCCACCTACCTACCACCAGACCCGGGGAACCCCACAAGCCTGGCTTCATTTCCTTCCCTGCCAAAGCCCCACTCCACAGGTCTTGGGGGCCACCACAGACTGACCTCCTGAATGCCCAGTACCCAACCACAGCCTCAACCCCAAGGCCCATGGAAATATGAGCCCAGGGAGATGTCCAGAGCCTCAAGTGAGTCCTGTTTACTATGTCCCACACCCTGGGCAGGCCTGGGACACACAGGAATGAAACTCCTTTGGTGCCAGACACTCACTCCATCCAGTCCTTCAGATTCCATGTCACACTGTCATCCCCACGACAGAAAACCAGCTCCCAAAGGAGAGCCATGGGCTCAAGGCTATTCTAGCTGGTAGAGCAGCAGTCTGAACCCAGGCTGTAGGCCTGCTCAGGACATCCCCCCACCCAGCCCCAGTTCCCAGCAGTACCCACCCTCTCGCTGACCGCGTTGTACTTGATGGCAAGCTCATCCCGCTCGGCTCGGCTCTGGGCCAGCAGGTCCTCCACCCGGGACAGCTCCTGCTGCAGCAGCTGGTTCTCCTCCTGCAGTGACAGCATGGAGGCCATCTCTGGGACCTGCGGTGGGGCTGGCAAAGGACAACGGGCCATGGTTGGCTTCTGTCTGGGTCCAGTCCCATTTTCTAATGACATTCTTTTCAGGACCTCATGTTTACTCATCTGTGGGAAAGTAACAGACCCTGACAGAAAATCAGAAAGGCCTCACTCATGGACAAGCTTCCTAAAGCTTCATTATTGTTTGCTTGTCTTTTTGTTTGTTTTTTGTTTTTTGTTTTTCGAGGTAGGGTCTCACAGTAGCCCAGGCTGACCTGGAATTCACTATGTAGTCTCAGGGTGGCCTTGAACTCATGGTGATTCTCCTACCTCTGCCTCCCCGAGTGCTGGGATTAAAGGCGTGCACCACCACGCCCGGCTGTTTGCTTGTCTTTTTAAAAAAACGGTTTGTTTTTGTGTTTTTGTTTTGAGGCAGGGTCTTACCCTAGCCCAGGCTGACCTGGAAATCACTCTGTAGCTCAGATTAGCTTTGAATTCAGTGATCCTCCTAACTCAGCCTCCTTAGTGCTGAGGTTAGACATGAGCAGTGACACCCAGCTGGTTTTTGGGTTTAGGGGTGTGTGTGTGTGTGTGTGTGTGTGTGTGTGTGTGTGTGTGTGTGTGTAGCACACCTTATGCTCACTTATGGCAGAGGTCACCCACCTGCAGCAGCCTGAGTGTTGGGTGTCTTTCTCTGTCTCTTTTCCGCCTAAATTTCAGAGCTTGTGAAGCTCCCTTGATTCTAAGGTCTCTGCTCCCCTGGGGGACTGGGGTTATAGACACACATGGCCATGTCCAACTGATTTTTAGGTGGGATCTAGAGATTTAAAGTTGCACAGTCTCAGGCCCCCTCAGACCCTCATGCTTATGCAGGAAGTGTACATAACTGCTGAGCCATCTCTCCAGCCCTTGTTTTTTTTTTTTTTTTTTTTTTTTTTTTTTTTTTTTTTTTTTTTTTTTTTTTTTTTTTTTTTTTTGAGACAGGATCTTGCTATGTAGTCCAGGCTGTCCTGGAACTCTATATAACCTAAACTAGCCTAGAACTCCTAATCCTCTGGCCTCAGTCCCTCAAGTGCTGGGATTCCAGGCATGTGTCACCATGCCCAGTTCAAGAGGAAGAGGAAGCAGAGAGGAGGGAACATCCAAAGCTTGGGCTCCGCTTTGACCCTGGGAAACCTGGATACTCATCACAGACTATCCAGCTCAGAGAGAGGGTTAAGTTTCTCCAACTCTAAGACTCTAGGGTCCCAATATTCCTGGTCCTCCCAAAGAGATGTCCCAGCCCTGACTCAGCAGCTGAGCTGCACTGTGGCAGGATTTTCAAAAACACTGCCAGCACCATGATGAGCACACCAGCCTCCTCTGAAAAGTGGGTCCCCTTGTTGCAGGGCTGTGCCAGCCTCAATGTGAGCATTCAGGAAATAAATGCTGCACTCTCCATGTCTGAAGACTGCAGGGGAGGGGATATGAGAAGTGGGGACCCTGGGCAGGGGTGGGGTAGGGCAGTACCTGGGCTCTCCTGCTGGGAGAGGTTTCGGGTGATGATCTCCCTGACGCAAGCAGGCAGGCTGGCAGGCTGGGAGTCCTGGGCAGGGTCCTGCAGGCTCAGGCCCTTCTCCAGGCCCAGCTCCAGGACATTGCTCTCCAGTGTCTGCGGAGAAAGAGATACAATTTTCAGGGACCTGGAATCCAGGCTACCAAGCTCAGATGGGGAGAGGGGCAAAGTCCTGTGGCCCAAGTCCTGAAACAGCTCATGGGAGAGCTGAAGCCTGACAGTGAGAACTGCAAAGAACCCCTGGAAAGAGACTCTGGCTCTCCAGCCTGGAGGTAGCTTCGTGAGGGCCAGAGAAGAGAGAGAACCAAAGCCCACGCTGACTCATGACCCCCCCCTTCCAAGCAAGCATGAAGTGTTGGGGGCTCCAATCCAGCACTCACCCTAGGAAGGAAGGATCTTGCTGTGCTTGAGTCAGCAAGCTTTAAAGTCCAAGGACCCCTGTGCCTACCCACCCACAGAAAGGCACTGGGATTGGGCAGTCCCAGCAGTCATCCTGTGTGCCCCAGAAAGCTGCAAACTGAGGACTCTCGGGACACCCTCCACCATACCTCCCTCCAAACAACCCCACCTCTCACCACTCCTACTAGACCGGAAAGGGTGGGCACAGTCCCCAGGACCCACCTGGATCGCAATCTCCAATGCTAACTGGGCCTGCAAGGACCCCGCCAGCCCCAAGCTCATAGAGAGGCGCTGGGGGCGCCCCGTAACCCCAATCCCCAGGGCTCGGAGATCAGCTCAGCGCCCCCAACACCAGACCGCTGTGCTGAGCATCCAGCGGATTAAGCTTAAATCCCGCGGTGTCCCCGCGTCCCCACGTGACCGCGTGCGCGGTGGGCGGAGCGGAGAGGGGAGCGAGTGGGGGAGGGCAGGGATGACCTGGGCTAATCCAGCCCCTAGGAGAGGAGAGGGCTCCGGAGATCTGGAAGCAAACTCGAGTGGATGGAATGGGGAAGGAAGGGACAGGACCTCACGCCCTCTACGCTCCCCAGGCTGGGTCACAGAGCCTTCCAAGTCCAGGGATGAGGTGGGGTGGCCAGAGTCCCAAGTCTGCGGGAGCATATTCACTGACCCAGAACGGGCTAGCTCAGAAAGCGTTCTCGGGCCCCGGCAGGGGCAGGACACAGGACACCAGGACTCAGACTAGACTACCCCACCCCTGGCTGAGATGCGGATACTATTGGTCCTTGCCTCACGAGCTGTCTGGTATCAAACAAACAAGTCTCTGCCCATTGACGGCAGGTGGCAGGATGGCAGGTCCACAAAAACCAAATACAGCATTTGAGCATTTGGCTACCTCGACTTTTTTTTTTAATTTGTTTTCAGAGAGAGAGAGAGAGAGAGAGAGAGAGAGAGAGAGAGAGAGAGAGAGAGAGAGAGAGAGAGAGAGAGAGAGACTGTGCCAAGGCCTCCCATCACTGCAAATGAACTCCAGATACATGCATGCACCACATTGTGCATCTGGTGCCTGTTCCTATCAAGAATAAATAAGGCTCCCCATGCTTAGCTGTGTGCCTGCATATGGTATGGCAAAACTGCTGTGGGTTCACCAAAAAAAATCACTTCATTCCTTTTAGGGCTGTGGCAGGAAGCCAGATTCCCATGCAGTCAAATTCGGCCATGTAGTCAGGTTCTGCCCAGTAGAGCCACGACAGAGAAACAACTGAGCCCTGCTAAGATCCTCCTGAGGGACTCTTCTCTCCTTCCCTGCCCACCAGCTGCAAGGAAATAACTCGGGGGTCCCAGGGGACCTAGAACCATAAAATGGAAGATTCCAACAGGGATAACTTTCAAACACCCAACAGGACATCCTGAATGAGAAACAGGCCTCTATTGTGTTAGCCTCTGAAGTTTAGAGTTACCAGTCACATAACTAGTGTTACCTTAATTACCACATGCAGTGAAGCAATGACAAGTGTCTGCTATTCTTGCCACTGCCTTCATTATTCCCTATATCACTGGCTCCTCCCAGAACCCACTCCAGAACCTTGTGCCTGGTTCTGGCCTTCAGCCAGTGTTTGGGAAATAGGTAGTCCTTTGCACTCCTTCCCTGGTCCTTCCTGCACAGTCCAAAATTCGCATTTGCCGCTTGTGATGGTTTAACTCAACAGGATCTAGAGTCACCCAGGAAAGGAGCCCCTGGGCATGCCTGTGAGGGATGGTCTTGATTAGGTTGAGGAGGGAAGACCACCTTAACTGTGGGAGGCACCATTCCATGCACTGGAGTCCTGAACTGGATAAAAAGGAGAGGGGGCTGGAGAGATGGCTCAGCAGTTGGGGTGCTTGCCTGCAAAGCCTAATGACCCGACTTTGATTCCCCAGTACCCACATAAAGCCAGATGCACAAAGTGGCGCATGTATCTGGAGCTCGTTTGTAGTGGCTGGAGGCCCTGGTGTACCCATTCTCTCTGTCTCTCTCTCTTCTCTCCATCTCTCTCTGCTTGCAAATAAAAAGTATTTTTAAAAAGGAGAGAGATTGCCAGGCCTGGTGGCACATGCCTTTAATTCCAGCACTCACACTCAGGAGGCAGAGGTAGGAGGATCTCTGTGAGTTTGAGGCCAGCCTGAAACTATTCTAGGTCAGCTTGGGTCAGAGCGAGACCCTACCTTGAAAAGAATTTTTTTTTAAAAGAAGAGAGCTAGCTGGGCATGGTGGCTCACACCTTTAATCCCAGCACTCGGGAGGCAGAGGTAGGAGGATTGCCGTGAGTTCAAGGCCACCCTGAGACTACAGAGTGAATTCCAGGTCAGCCTGGACTAGAATGAGACCCTCTAAAAAAAAAAGAAGAAGAGAGCTAGCTGAGCAGCAGCATTCATCACTCTCTGCTTCCTCACTATGGAAGCAAGGTGACCAGTTGTCTCACACTCCTGCAGCTAGGCCTCCCCTGCACAGAAAGACTGTGACCTTGAACTATAAGCTGAAACAAGCCAACCCTTCTTTTCAAGTTGCTTCTGTTCACTTGGTCACAGCAACAAGAAAGGAACTAATACACTACACCTCACCAAAAAGCCCTTGACAATTACTCATGAGTTGTAAACCTATCGGCTTTTCTTACCCCTGTGATTTTCTCTCATTGCTGTCTAGAAATGATAACAAGACTATTGAACCTGGCCTCATACCCCAAACATCACATCTGTACCTTGCCTGACTCTTTTGCTGACAGCCCATCAAACCAATGCCGGTAGGCCAACTTCATCGGTGGCAACACTAAGGGTCAGTGGCGCTAAATAATTGGCTCATACTCACCAGCCATGAGGCACTGAAGCCACATCCAAGACCCAACTCAGCCTGGTTCCACAGTTTTAAACAAAAACAGCAACAACTGCCATTATGTGGTCCTCACTGTGCACCAGGCACATCCAGTCTCTGGTGTGAATCATATGAGCCACTGTCACCTTCACGTGGACTGCTGAGATGACCCCCCCAGGGTCTCCTATGTTCCTTCTAGCCCCAACTCCATTCTTTTTTTTTTTTTGGTTTTTCGAGGTAGGGTCTCATTCTAGTCCAGGCTGACCTAGAATTCACTATGTAGTCTCAGGGTGGCCTTGAACTCACAGCGATCCTCCTACCTCTGCCTCCAGAGTGCTGGGATTAAAGGTGTGTGCCACCACACCCGGCTCCATTCTACTTTCACACACAATGAGGCCATGTCCGCTCTTTGTTCAAAGCCCCTCACTGGCTCCTGTCACACCTAAAATGAAGTTCCTGGTCTTGCCACAGCCTACAAGGCCTGCTGGGTTTGGACCAAGTTCACCTGTTCCACCTCGTCTCCCTATCACTGATTCTACTCACACCAGCCACACTCCCTCCTCAGGGCTACTTTCTCTGCTTAAGATGCTCTTCCTCCTCTCTACTTCATAGGGACTGCTGCTTGTTATAAGATCTTGGCTCAAAAATGTTGCCAGCACACCTTTAATCACAGCACACAGGAGCAGAAGTGGCAAGATGGCTGTGAGTTCAAGGCCAGCCTGGGACTACAGAGTGAGTGCCAGGTTAGCCTCGAGTGAGACACTACCTTGTAAAAAGAAAAAATAATAAAAATAAGAACAGTGTCAGGCTGGAGAGATGGCTAGGTAGTTCAATTCCCCAGTATCCACATAAGCCAGACCCACAAGGTGGTGGCCCTGGTGCATGCTCTCTCTCTCTCTCTCTCTCTCTCTCTCTCTCTCTCTCTCTCTCTCTCTCTCTCTCTCTCTCTCTATCTCTCTGCTTAAAAATGAATAAATAAAATATTTAAAAATAAAAAAAGAAGTGTCAGGCTGGAGAGATGGCTAGGTGATTCAGGCACCTGACAAGCTGGTTTCAATTCCCCAGCACCCATGTAAAGCCAGATGCACAGGGCTGGAGAGCTGGCTCAGCGGTTAAGGAACTTGCCTCCAGTGCCTAAGGCCCCGGGGTTCAATTCCCCAGGACCCACATAAACCAGACCCACAAAGTGGTAGCCCTGGTGCTCTCTCTCTCTCTCTCTATCTCTCTCTGCCTGAAAATGAATAAATAAAATATTTAAAAAAAAAAAGCCAGATGCACAAAGCGGCCCATGCAGCTGGAGTTTGTTTGCAGTGGTGTGTCATTCTCACGGTCTGTCTTTCCCTCTCTCTCAAATAAATAAAAATATTCTTTTGAAAAGTGTTACCTTCTGAGAGGTAGTTCTGGTCTCCCAACTAAAGTGGTCTCTCCCTGGTAGCTCACTCACTGAGTGCACTGTCTCTTCCAAAGTCAAGGACCAAGTCCACTTCAATCATTGTCGCCTCCACAGTGACCTAAGTTCCATGAATAGTTGTTGGATGAATACTGAGACAAGCAGTCATTGGGTTGAGCATCCCAACCCAATCTGAAAATGTAAAACTTTAGTCCTGATGCCACGAGTGGTCCACAGTTGACTTCATGTGACATGTCACACCAAATATATTATATAAAATCACCTGCAGGCTATCAGTGAATTGTTTAGACTTAGGTTCTATCCCAAAGATATCTTATTATGTATATGTCAATATTCCAAAAAGGAATCTGATAGACTGCTTGCCTAGAATGCACAAAACCCTGGATCCAAACCCCAGCACTATGCAGAACAGGACCTGGTGGCACATGCCTATACTCACAGCCCTCCAGGGGTCAGAAGTGTAAGGCCATCCTCCACCACACAGTAAATTCTAGGCCGGCCTGGCTATGAGACTCAGTCTTAAAAAAAAAAAAAAAAAAAAAAAAAAAAAAAAAAAAAAAAAAAAAAAAAATATATATATATATATATATATATATATATATATATATATATATATATATATGAAATACTCCTAGGATACTCAATCGGAATAGGAAATTACATGGAAAAAAAGTAAGAACAATTGGGCTGGAAAGATAGCTCAGCGGTTAAGGTCTTTGTTTGCAAAGTCTAACAGCTTGGGTTCAATTCCCCACACCCACAGAAAGCCAGATGCATCAAGTTGGGCATGCATCTGGAGTTCATTTGCAGTGGCAAGAGGCCCTGGGGGTGCCCATTCTCTCTCTCTCTCTCTCTCTCTCTCTCTCTCTCTCTCTCTCTCTCTCCTTGAAAATAAATAAAACTATATATATGTATATATATATTTAAAAGTAAGAACACTTACTTTTAAATCTCTTCACTTTGACTGGGATCACGAGGGCAAACTCAGCCATGTATGGTGGTGACACACAGCCAGCAAGAACACCAGTAAACCCATGTCCAGTACCTGCCACATCCAGGAATCCAGGTTAAAACGTCAGTGCTCCCCACTGAACTCCTGGGAGTTACAAGTGCCTAGCTTCCAAAGGACTGAGAGAAAAAGTGTAAGGTCTGGAGTTCGGCTTTGGGGGTCTTTCCGGCCCCTCTTGTTTATCCCAGTGATTCATGAGACCCTGCTGCGAGCACGGAAGGAAACTGGGAATCTCTAAAGAAACCAATCCCCAGAGGGCTCAGACTTATTGGCACAAAAGCAAGATGCCAACTCCACAGGTGGATGGGCACAGGGGCTCTGCAGCATTTTGAGACCCCCTCGAGGTAAAGGCCTCCTATCCCCGCATGTGGGGGGGGGGCTGCCTCGCCATCCCGCACAGCTAGCTCAGGGACGCCTCTGGGCCTCAGTCTGCTGGTCTGTGCCCTGGGGACCCTTCACCCCGGCCGGGCTGCAGGGACGACGAAGTCGCATCCCCCCCATCCCACCCCGGGGTGGGGACCGGCGCTCGGGAGGCCGCGGCAGCAGGCGCGCTTCCTCGGGACCCTGGGGAAGGGCCTCCCGGGAGCTCCACCACGGGGGCCAGGGAGCCCCTGGGCGAAGGGCGCTGATGGGGGCCCGGCACCCCGGAAAGCTCCGGCCCCCCGCCGCCCGTGGCGATCGGGCCGGGTGTGCGCGAGTGGGACGGCCTCGGAGCCACCGCCTGGCGCTGGCTTCCCGCCCGGGCCCGACCTCACGGGGTCGCACGGGGCGTCCGGAGACCCACCTGGACGCGGCTCGAGGCCGCCCCCTGGTGCCACCGCGGCCCCGCACGCGGCCTCCGCCGCCAGGCGCGCCGGCCCCGTCCCCGCCCCGCCCCGCGCACGCGCGCCGCCGGCCCCTACCTTCGCGTGCCGCCGCGGCCGGGGTCCAGCGAGCCAAGGCGAAGGGCGTGGCCAGCGGCTCGGGGGCGTGGCTAGCGCCGCGCGGGACGGGGCCTGGGCGAGGCGAGCGCCGCCTGGTGGAGAGAGCAGCTCCAGGGCAGGGCGCGGAGCTTGGCTTCCAGAGCGCCTCGGGGCCCGGTTTACAGCTCTGCACCTCTCAGCACGAGGGGCAGCGCCTTCCGCAGACCCAGCTGCAGTCCCACTGCCTTACAGGCGCGAAACCTCCACATTCTGATAGCGACCCGACAGAGTGGCATTCCTGCCAGCCCCTGTGGCTCTGAGAGCTGGGGGATAGTCTGTTTTGATTGTTCACCTGGACAATGGTGGTGCCCCCCGTTGCTGCTGTCTAGTCCCGCCAGCTCAGGTGTTTAACCAAATGGATGGGACTAAGTTCACAGAGAAAACCAGGCTTTCTCATTTTTGTTATAACCCAGGCTGCAAACGAACTCCAGATGCACCGGCCACTTTGTGCATCTGGCTTTATGTGGGCACTGGGGAATTGAACCCAGGCCATCAGGCTTTGCAAACAAGCACCTTTAACTGCTCTCTCTCTCTCTCTCTCTCTCTCTCTCTCTCTCTCTCTCTCTAGCCCGTTCTTGAAGTCATTTGTCAAATCATCCATTTTCAAAGGGGGGGAGGCAGTTCTGACTCTGTACAGTCGCGGTGGGCTCTTGGCTTGATGGCATAGTTTCGTTTGGATAACAGTAAGTACCCAGAAAGAAAAGACAGCAGGCCAGCTAGTATGGGTTCTCTAACTGGGGTGTGGTAGGAGCGGATATACGGGGTGTGTAGTGTTTGCATGTGAGTGTGGGCCAATGAGCACTCCCTGGATATATATCTACCTGTATGGCTGTATCCCCACCTCCACATGTCCGACTTTTTACATGGGTACTAGCAATTGAACTCACATCCGCATGCTTGCACATACATGCTCTTGCTCGCGTAAGCAGCTCCCTAACAGAGGAGTTCTCTCCTTACACAAGAGCATCTTAGCATCTACACTAGATGCAATCGGTCACTGTGCTCCCTGGGGCAGGCAAAGTGCCACCTAGGCTGGGGTGAAAGCTCTTGGTCAGGGAAGAAGGGTCAATCCATGGGGGGAGAAGTCACCCTCCTTTCTCCTTCCATTTGGCCTACACTGGCTGCAAACCATGCTGCATGCTCCCTCTTATGTATGTACTCATTGTGTTCTGTCTCCTTTGAGCATTTCTGAGAAGTAGGCCTAGCAGTATAGAAGGTTCTAGGAGCACTTCCATTTTCTTCCAGGATGTTTAACTGCCACACATTAGGACCATTTTAAATATTTATTTGAGATATTGAAAATGGACACGCCAGGGCTTCTTGCCACTGCAAATGAACTCCAGATGCATGCACTACTTTGTGCATCTGGCTTTACATGGTACTAGGAAATTGAACCCATGCTACTGGGTTTTGCAAGCAAACACCTTTACCACTGGGCCATCTCTCCAGCCCTGGATCACACATTAAAGACACCATACTGCCTCACATGAAATTTTCCAAGGGAGCCCCTCTTTTACCTTTACCCAGGAGTCTGCAGCAGGATGAAATGTATGTACCTACACCAGCAGAGATCCCTAATTCCTCACTGGTCCCTTGCTTTGCAAGCTTGGTGGCCTGGCACAGCTCAGCAGGCCTGCAGTCAATTGAATTTCCTTAGACCACTCACCCTGTCCCATAAGGTGGTAACCTACTCCACTGAACTCAGGGACAGCCATAAGAAGCCAGTCAGGTTAGGTGCTATCTGCTCACTGCAAAGGGGCTGAACGCTCCCACTCTGACAACAAGGAAACGAGTGACTGGCATTAGCACACCCCGGTTGCAAGGCCAAGGGCCTGCCCAGTGTGGCTCCTAGTGTGCAGAGGAGTCTCTTACTAAACCCACTGTGCCATCTTCCCATCAGACTAGCTGACCAGTAAGCTGCCGTAATGATTCTCCTGTCTCCACCTCCCTCAGGGCTGGGGTCACAGGTGTGTGTAGCCACAACTGGCTCTTTATGTGGGTGCCAGGGCTTGAACTCGGGTTCTCATGCTTATTCAGCAAGCACTTTCACCCACTGAGTCATTTCCTCAGCCCTGATTAAATGTTTATTTTCTTTGAAAAGATGACACACTGACAAGATTCAAAATTCAAGGACTGGAGAGACAGCTCAGCAGTTAAATAAAGGTGCTTGCTTGGAAAGCCTGAAGGCCAAGGCTTGATTCCCCAGTACCCATGTAAAGCCAGATCCACAAAGTAGCACATGCATCTGGAGTTCGTTTGCAGTGGCAAAAGGTCCTGGTGTGCCCATTCTCATTCATATTCTCTCTCTCCCACCCTCCCTCTTTCCTTACAATATTTTTTTTTAAAAGGTTCAAAATTCAGAGTATAAGCCAGGCGTGGTGGCACCCATGTTTAATGGCAGCACTCGGAAGGCAGAGGTAGGAGGATCACCATGAGTTCAAGGCCAGCCTGAGACTACATAGTGAATTCCAGGTCAGCCTGGGCTAGAGTGAGACCCTACCTCGAAAAAAAAAAAATCAGAGTATAGGATGTTATTTTTTTTAAAAAATATTTTATTTATTCATTTTCAATCAGAGAGATACAGAGAGAGAGAGGAGAGAGGAGAGAGAGAGAGAGAGAGATACCAGGGCCACCACCTTGTGGGTCTGGCTTATATGGGACCTGGGGAATTGAACCCAGGGCCTTAGGCACTGGAGACAAGTGCCTTGACCTCTGAGCCATCTCTCCAGCCCTGTTTTTTTTTAATATTTTATTTATTCATTTTCTTTTTTTTATAGAGAGGAAGAAGGAGAGAGAGAGAGAGAGAGAGAGAGAGAGAGAGAGAGAGAGAGAGAGAGAGAGAGAGAGTGGGTGCCCCAGGACCTGGTCTTTAAGCTTTGAAGGTAAGTGCCTTAACCACTGAGCCATATCTTCAGCCCTCTTTTTTGTTTTTTGGGGACAGGGTCTGACTATAGCCCACGCTGACCAGGAACTCATGATGATCCCCCTACCTCAGCCTCTTGAGTGCTGGAATTATAGACGTGAGCCACACTCTGCTTTTGTTATTGTTTTGGGGACAGTTCTTACCTATCCCAGGCTGGCCTCAAAGTATATGATGAACTTGAACTCCTGATCCTCCTGCCCCTACATCCCAAGTGTGAGATTCTAGGACACCACACCTGGTTTATGATGTGTTGGGGATTGAATCCAGGGCTTCATGCATGCTAGGCATTCAACTAGCTAAAATCCCCAAGTCCCTCAGGTTTAAGAAAGGGACTCCATATGTATGTAGCTCAGAATGGTCTTGATCCTCCTGCCTCAGCCTCCTTAGTCCAGCTGTTTTTTGTGTTGCTACAGCTGGAACCTAAGGCCTCACACCCCCAAGCTACATCCTTAGTCCAGCTGAAAGCATTTCCTCAGTTTCCATGAACTCAGTTTCTCTAACTTTGTAATCACAGACTGGCCGGCCAGGTCTAGGATTGGCTGGGAAGGATCCACTTCTAAACTTATGTGGCTGTTGACAGTATTCAAGGCCTGACAGGCTCTTGGATCGAGTCACTTCTTGCTGGCTCTCAGCCAGGACCCTATCCCTGAGGCAGCCCATACATGGCAGCTTGCTTCTTCAAAGCCAACAAGAAAACTTCATTAGGCATGCTGCAATCTTAGGTGGCGCACTCATGGACATGTCATCTTGTTACTATTACTGTATTCTATTGGCTAGAAGCTGGCATTCTACTTGGCGATGGAGAACACCAAACTGCCAGGTCTGTCTCTATACCTCAGGCAGAATACTTTTGGTTTTTCGAGGTAGGGTCTCTCTAGCACAGGCTGACCTGGAATTCACTATGTAGTCTCAGGGTGGGCCTCAAACTCATGGAGATCCTCCTACCTCTGCCTCCCAAGTGCTGGGATTAAAGGCATTACACCACCGCACCAAGCTCAGAACTTTTTTTTTTTTGGTTTTTTGAGGTAGTCTCATTCTGGCCCAGGCTGACCTGGAATTCACTATGTAGTCTCAGGGTGGCCTTGAACTCATGGTGATCCTACCTCTGCCTCCCGAGTGCTGGGATTAAAGGCATGTGCCACCACGCCTGGCAGAATACTTTTTTGAGATAGGGACTCACTGTGGCCCAGGCTGGCCTGAACTCATGATCCTGAGTCCTGGGATCACAGACACATACACACGCCTGGCAGACTTCCAAAGGAATTGTCTGATTTTCTCATTTCTAGTCCCCACACTTAGAGGTACTCATCCATCTGGGCAGAATGGGATGACACACAGATACAAATAAGCTAGTCCTCAAGGACCCCTTGATGCAAACCTCTATGCTCTTCAGTGGACAAGACGCTCCTCAGCCTCGTTCCTCTCTCCCCTATGCTGCATGTGATCAGAAAACTGCCCTTTCTTACAGAATCCTCAGGTATAAGGGATATGGCCTCTGCACACATATCCCTTCATAATTTGGGAGATGATTGTACAGCAGGTCTCAGGGGAGGCAAGAGGCATGGAGCCAGGCTCTCCTGCCCAGCTGTAACCACTGAGCTCCCACCAATCAGCCCCTACAGTGAGGACGGGAAAGACTCTTCTAGACACATGGAGAGGATTACTGAGCACATTAGGACAACAGAGTCAAACATTCCCGCTCTGGCCAACAGGACTCCTGGCCCTAGACTCATCCCTACTCCCAGTTAGTAGAGGAAGTTAGCTGTGGACCCACTGTGGTGTGAAGGGACAAATCCCCTTAAGTAATTCCCAGCCCCCTGTATGCTCCCTAAAGAGCCTGAGGAAATGTTTTGTACATCTGAAGGATCCTACTTCTGATAAGTCCCTTTTGAAAAGAGCCAACAGGTAGGTAGCCCAATCAGCACTTCTAAAGTTAATTGTCTCCAGATAAGACAGCTGCCTAGGACATCCCAGGACTGGGAAAACTTTATCTGTAAAATCCATATCACACCAAAGGTCTTTAAGTACCCTCCTAAAAGCATCTGTCCCCTCATTGCTGAATAAAGGCAATCCCTTGAATGAGTGAGCTCAAGTGCAGTGTACGTTCTGTCCCACTTTCCTTACACGATGTGACTCCTGGCCCTGGACTCATCCCTACTCCCAGTTAGTAGAGGAAGTTGGCTGTGGATCCACTGTGGTGTGTGACAGCTAAGCAGCCATACTGCCAAAACCATGTTCATGTGACAGAAAAAAAAAAACATTTATTTTTCATCTTAAAACTGGTCCCACTTATTTTCAGTTCATGGTCTCAACACTTCAAAAAAAGGAACCCTTTCAATTCCTAGGTTAGGTTAAAAAGGAACTTCAAGGTACACTGAGAAAATCATTTCTTCCAGGAGGCTCTGAACTTCCAGCTCCACGCTCCTTCTGTCAGTCAGTCCCTGAAGGAGGAAAGAGAGAAAGAAGCTATCTGCAGACAAGGCACTTCAGAAGCCAAAGGATCCAAGTCAGCAATCTATGCTGTGAACCTACAATCCATAGGACAGGCTCACCCAGCTTAGCCATGTTCCCTACCCACCCAGATACTGCCCATCTGCTTCCAGCAACTGCCCCAGCTTGCACTGCCCTGCTGGAAGGCATGGAGACCAGAGCATGGACAACTGCCTCTTGTGCCCAGGTCAGCCACTAGCAGTGAGGAGTGTGTCCAAGGCCCTCCACACACAGCAGATTCCTTTTATGAGGACACATTAGTGCAAGTCAACACATCAGCAGAGTAAAATATTAGCATTTTCAAAAAGCTGCTTAATCCTTCCAAAGTGTTCACTTCCCCCTCCCCACGGACCATTCAAGCAGTAGCTGAGAAATGAGAGGATTTCAGGAAGCATTCCTTCTACTGAAGGCCCTCAGAGTGACTCCTGTGGACAGGAGCGTACAAGCCCTGTCCATTGGTGATCCTGACATCTGTTATCCCAATGGGTGGAGCTGAATCCAGGCTGCAAACTCAACCCATTCTGTCTTTGGGGGCCATGTTTAATAGGTCACTGCAATGGAGAAGGGGTGGTCAGGTGGCTCATGTCAAGAGGACAAGTGGGGTAGGGATCCTGGAGTGCTTCTTCTCCTGTCTTCTGGTTGTACGCTTGGCCCCAGAAGAGTGTAACAAAGTGCTCAGGCTGTGAGGAGAGCCAGACCCCCAGGAGAGGCAAGGGACACTCCAGGGGCTGGCCAGGAAGTGCTTCACCTCCTTCATCAGGCACAGATGAGGTGGCTCCTTCCTAGAAGATGCGTGAGGAAAGACTTCATGGCTCAGAACTGGACCCAGCCTGTGCCTGGCTGAGCCTGGCTGGAAGGTGACCTATGAGGGGAAGATACAGAAGGCAGCAGAGTTCAGCTATTTGAGAGCAGATTAAGTTGGCTTCTCTCTGGGTGGGAAGAGCTCCGAGTAGTCAGTCCCTAAAGGGTCTAGAGGGGCAGCAGGCTTGGCTCAAGGACACAATCTGACTCCCTGTGTGTGTTTTAGTTCATGTAAACTTTTCTTATAAAGCCGGGCATGGTGGCACACGCCTTTAATCCCAGCACTTAAGAAGCAGAGATAGGAGGATTGCCTTGAGTTCAAGGCCACCCTGAGACTACATAGTGAATTCCAGGTCAGCCAGGACTAGAGCGAGACCCTACCTTGGCAAAGCTGAAAGATCTTAGTCATATCATGGCTGTGTGTTTTGGTTAGTGAGGCTGTCTGTTGCTGCCTTTATGTGGCAGCACAGCCCAGTAGGTGAACAGACCAAACACATGACCCAACAGTCTAAAGAACTGTGCTGACCAGGTCCTAGAGCTGCCACACATCCACAGTGCCACAGGAATTGCCGCCCTAACCCAAGAGAAGGCTTGAACTCTTAGGGAGATGCCTTGCTGCAGAGGTCCTTGAAAATGGGCCTAGAACCTGAATCTCGACTCCTGGTCCAGTTCTAAGGTATCTGGGGACAGACAGCAGGGGAGGGAAGGTACAGGGACAAGCCAAAGAACTGAGAGGTGGCTCAGAGCAGACAGGTCTGCAGAAGGTGGGCAGTGGCGAGCAATAAAAAGCCTTCACAGAGGCACAGAGGGCAACATGCCACCCAAGGCAGGTGTTCTGTCCTGCAGCTGACCTGAAAATGCCATCCAGAGCTGGGCCTCAAGCACCAGAAAGCAGCCTAGAACTCAATCCCAGATCTTCAGAGAAAAGCCAGGGTCCTACACCCACCACAGAACATGGCCCTCCTTACCCTGTGGACTTGGTGAAGTCACCCCAGACATCAGTGGTGGGAGGCTTGGGTTGTGGCCAGGACACAGAGGGACCTCCTGTTGATGGACCCAAGTCCAGCAGGAAGGGAGAAAAGAGGAGACAGCAGAGTCAGAGTTTATTGTGGTTGTCTCATGACCAAACTATGCGACCTGGGGTAGCCTTAGGATTCCAGGTGACTAAGAAAGACAGAGACATGTTTTGGGGCCACAGAACAACAGAGTGGTCACATTTCTACCATCTTTCTCATAGGCTCTTGAGGGCCTCTGAGAGAAAATAGGAACCACAGCTAAATGGAGGGAGGGGGCCACCAAAAATGAGTCACACATCACCTATTGCTTTATACAGCTGAGGTTTCAACTGTGGACACTAAAATCTATTTAAAATTGCTACCTCTTGCTCTGACTTTGAATGAAAAATGCCTCCCAGGCACCAAGCTCCTCCTCCTGTAAAGCCTGCAGTCATGTGCACATCCATGTGCCAGAGTATACCATATCCAGCCCCAAGTGAAAGACCACACGAAAGCTGGACCTTGCGTCTGTCCCTTCATGGAGGAAGGCCTACTTAGGATCTTCTGGCTCTTGCTCTGTGCTGCCAACTGTCTCGGCTGCTCTGTGTCAGGAGACTTGATAAAACCAGGGTGTGAAGGGGAGCATTTTACAGACTCAGACTGCCAAGGTAACACAGTTGATCTCAAATGAACCTCATCACTGCTTCTAGGGAACTGTCAAATCAGAGCCAGCTAGTTGTCCTGGGCCCCTAGGACACTAGGCTGCAGGTCACTTAAGTTTCTCATCTCTAAAATTTGGAAAAGCACACACATGGTCTGAGCACAACTCTAAGTGCTGCACGCAGACTAGCTCATTTGATTGTCGCAAAAAAAAAACCTGTACTGGCTGGGCGTGGTGGTGCCCACCTTTAATGCCAACACTGGGGAGGCAGAGGGAGGAGGATCACTGTGAGTTTCAGGTTAGCCTGGGCGAGAGTGAGACCCTACTGATAAAAAAAAAAAAAAAAAAAAAAAACACCCAACCTATACTGTAAGCATTGGTACTAACTCCCAGACAAAACCGAGGAACAGAAAAGCAGGCAATTTTCTGAGGAGCTCAGTTCGCTAGAATGTGGACCCAGGCCGGGTATGGTGGTACACACCTTACACACCTTTATTCCCAGCCCCCTGAAGGGAGAGGTAAGAGAATCATTGTGAGTTCAAGTCTACCCTGAGACTACAGAGTGAATTCCAGATCAGCCTGGGCTAGAGTGAGACTTTTCCTTGAAAAACCAAAAAGAAAAAAACTAACAAACAAAAAACAATGAATATAAAGAACCTGAAGTCACCCAGTGTGGCTCAGCAGATGTGGCACTGCTGGCACACTCTTGTTTCTGAGCAAATGGGCACTGGGGGTGCACTCTGGTTGTGAGCAGATGGGCACTGGTGGTACACTCTGGTTGTGAGCAGATGAACACTGGTGGTGTACTCTGGGTTCTGAGCAGATGGGCACTGGGGGTGCACTCTGGTTTCTGAGCAGATGGACACTGGGGGTGCACTCTGGTTGTGAGCAGATGGGCATTGGTGGTGCACTCTGGGTTGTGAGCAGACGGACACTGGGGGTGCACTCTGGTTGTGAGCAGATGGACACTGGGGGTGCACTCTGGTTTTGAACAGATGGGCACTGGGTGCACTCTGGTTGTGAGCAGAGACACTGGTGGTACACTCTGGTTGTGAGCAGGCTAACTGCATAACTTGGACACTAGGACAGAAGCCTGGAGAGTAAGGACTTCATGTTGCATAGATAGTCCCCAACTTAATGATGTCTGGAGTTATTCAACTTTGTGATGAGTTTATAAAGGTGTTGCATGCCTTTTTCAGTGTGTTTACCATGATGTAACTCTGGTACCCCCAGGGCCTGACAGGCATGGCACAGAAAGCAGGTGCCCCATACTGCCTACTACAAATGCACCAGCAAGCCAGGGAGGGTCTGAAGCTCCCACAACAGTGTCAATAAGAATGTCACAAGAATGCAGATTGCTGTTCTTGTCCCCAGCAACCCCAAGACAAATGGTCCTATCCCCCCCCCCAAAAGAATGACTTCCTAGGGGACCCCTGAATGCAGCGCCTACCAATCTCATGATTGTGGTTTCCCTCACAGGGCTCAGGCGGAAAGCCCAACCTCTAAGACAGAGAAGTCAACATCAGTGACTAAGAACCAGAAAAGCTTCCTATTCAGGTACTGCCTCTAAGAACCCAGTGAGAGAGGATCAGAAAAGGTGGGCTGACAACAGTCCCCAGTCTAGGAAAGGCCAGGAGCACTACACTGGGAAAGGGCTGGCATCGGACACTAACCTCCAAAGGGCTCTTAAGCACAGCCCACTGAGAGCTGCCCTGAGGAGCCCAGACTAAATCTCCCGTGGGGCTTCCCCGGTTCACAGCAGCACACCCTCACTGACCCAACAGCATTCTTCGAAAGTCCTAACCTTGTCACGCTCTTCTCTCTGCCTGGAATGCTGACCGTTCTTCCTTTACCACCTTCCTTCCACCAGAAAGCCTCCCCACTGGGATGACCCTGGCTGCTAGTGATCTGGGCCCCATTGTACTCATGGGCCACCTTTTCCACCACATGTAAGCAGAGACCAGGTCTGCATCACCGACTCACTCAGACCTGCATGCTGAACTTCACAGTCCCTGCCCACCACTAGGAAGGAGAAGTAGAAGGACCAGGGGAACAGAGGACACACTCTGTAGTGCCGCTGTCCAGCCTGGCACATGACACAGGTACAAAGCGAGTGTGAGGGAGGCAAAGCCAGGGCCTGCAACAGGGGATAGGGAGAGCCATATACAGGTTAAGGGGCCACGTCATCACTGACCTGAACCAGGAGCAACTGCTGGCTGGGCGAGGGAGCCCCCAATAGCCAACTGCTCCCCAGGGGGTGGAATGAGGGTGGAGGTTTTGCCCCCTGGGGGAGGGGGAAGCAGGCTGAGCCCTCCTGTGCTAGCAGGCCTGGCTCGGGGAGTTCCAGCTGCTCCTTCCTTCTTCTTTATGTTCTAAAGAGAAAAGAAAAATGCAAGCCATTCAGCAGAAAACCCCAAGGGAATCAATCCCTGAGTCCCCAGAATCATGAGCAGCTATGCCCACTAGTCACCAGAGTGGTCAGTTTTAGAACCCAGCCCCTGATTTCAGGCCTCCTTAGGACAATGCACATGTACCCTATAGTCACCCTCCAGTATGGCCAAGGCCCTACAAGCACTTGGAGTGACCAGAACATTCCTACACTGCTGGGGCAGGTATAAGTCAGTAAAAACACTCTGACAAACTGTCAAAGAATCGATAAAGCGCAACATAGGGACTCATGATGCTGCAAGGACTCGATGGCAAGGCACACACAGGTGCATCGAAAGGTGTGAACTCAGGGGCTGGGAAGATGGTTCAGCAGTTAAAGGTGCTTGCTTGCAAAGCCTGCCAGCCTGGATTTGATTCCCCAGTACCCACATGAAGCCATATGTACAAAGTGGCACATGCATCTGAAGTGACAAGAGACCCTGGTTTTCCCATAGTTACTTTCTCTCTGTCTCTTAATCTCTTTTTGCTCATAAATAATTAATTTTAAAACATGAGCTTAGGCATCCTGGCAGCACTATATGGAGTCACCCCCAACCAGAGTTCACCCAAATGTCCACCCTCAGTGAAGCAGATGAACCAGGTGCATTCTTACAAAGGCATAGCCACAACAGGAAGGACAAGCAGCCCCGGTCAATAATAACACACACAGGTGACACTCACAGGCACCGAGAGACTCATGCCTCACCGTGAAACACACCCAATCCAAGGCATTCAAAGTCAGGCGGGGAGCTGCAGGGAGGGGACAAGGAGACGGGTTCCAACAGTGATGAGTCTACTTCCTGAACTGGGGACAATACTCTTACGTTGTTAAGTTGTTTTTTTGTTTTTTTTTTTTTAATTCACTGAGTCCAGGCTGGAGAGATGGCTCAGATGCCTCCAGAGCCTAACGACCCAAGTTCAATTCCCCAGTACCCACGCAAGCCAGATGCACAACATGGCGCATGCATCTGGAGTTCGTTTGCAGTGGCTAGAGAACCTGGCACGCCCATTCTCATTCTCATTCTCTCTCTGTGTATCTCTCTGCTTGCAAATAAATAAATAAATAAAATATATATTTTTAAAAATCACTGAGTCCTGCATTGGTGATGTGGCACTTCTGTAGCCGACACTTGGGGAAAAGGGGAAAACAATGAACAAAGCAGGGAGCATAAGCGTGAGCCAGGGACCAGCATGAGCACAGTTAAGACACAGCCCCCTGTGGCCAGTGGTGGCAATACAACCATGGAAGGCCTGTGGCCAGCCTCCAGTCCTCTCTGTGTCTTAACACCTTTGTCTTTTACAAAGGGTGAGAGTGAGTAATTCATGAGAAAAGCCTAGAAACACTACCTGGCCCACAGACGACGCTCAGTTAATGTTAGTTTCCTCCAACAAGAGAAAGAATCACATTCCCACCAGTCCACTGGCTTGGACCTGCATTTTCTCTTAAGGGCCAGCTGGCCAACTTCAAGGTCCCAAAGCATCACCAGCATGAAGCAGAAAAGAGAAAGAGATGGTAAGTAAAGGAGAATGGCATTATTTTAGCTTTTTCAGAGAACAAACCCACTTGGTCCTTGGCTCCTCAAATGATGGCTACAATTCCACTGCCCCACCCCACCCCCTGAAACCAGAGCCAGTCGAGGCTGGGTACCCCACCATTCCACCTGTCAACGAGAGCTAACTAACAGGATGCTGGATGCAGAGCCAAGCAGGAAGAAGACCCGGGAGCCAGACCACCACCACCAGCAGAAGCTGCACATGATTCCCACACCTCCTTGACGCCGTCCAGCCCACAGCATGAGGCCAAGACACAGCTGAGGTGTGCATACTGATCCTCCCAACCCACCCCAACAGCCAGGGCAGAAATACCAATTCTGGCGATGAGGGACCACCCTCTGACCCCTTGGGTATGCCCATAGGTCACTCCTCCAGGAAGCCTTCCTTGGGTCCCCCAGTTACAGCCATGTGTCTTTTCTCCAGGAGTCCCAGCACCAGGGCACCCCCTGGGGTAGAGCCTCTCCTGCTGTGCTCTAAGTTCACTCTGAGTGCCCAGGAGCAGAGGACCCTGCACTCCCTGGGGAACAGCTGGCATAAGATTAAAGTTCTTCCATAAACTGTGGCTGCACAGATGAAGCTGAACTGAGAGGGTTGGGGGTGGGGGGACTTTTGTGCTAAGTGGCCACAGTGACATGTGACCATGGCGCGTACAGCCACATGAAGGTAGGACTCACTGCAATGTTGAGTTTAATGGTCTGGCCCTCCTTGAAGCCCAGGTCCAATTTGGGGCCTTCATCTGGGTTCTGGGCTTGTTTTGCAAACTCACACTGCTGTTTCACCCACCTGGGGAAGACCAGAAAGAAAAAGGTGAGGAAAGTCAGGCCACATGGCAAGGCCTGTGTTGAGGCCAGCTTCAGAGCAGGAACTCAGATCTCACCTCTGGTGCTTAAGAGGCTGCTGTACACCAGCTTCCTGTCAGCCAGGGGCTGACAATTCTAAATTCCAAAAATACTGTGAGAATTTGATGAGCTCACTTTAAAAGGAGGTTCTAGCACTATTCTCTAGGAAATGAGGGCCTGTCTGTTTCCCTCCAGCCCTGGCATAGTCTGTACCCTCTGCCTCCCATCTGGGCACTCTGTGTACTGAGGTAAGACAGTGCCTGGAAACAGAGGGCAATAGGCTGGAGAGATAGCTTGGCAGTTAAGGTGCTTGCCTGCAAAGCCTAACGACCTGGGTTTGATCTCCAGTGCTCAATAAAGCTAGATGCATAAGTTGGCGCATGCATCTGTAGTTTGTTTGCAGCAGCTGGAGGCCCTGGCATGCCCATTCATTCATATTCTCTCTCTCTCTCTCTCCTTGCAAATAAATAAAAACATTAAAAAAAAAAAAAAAGAAACAGAGGACTACACAGTGCCCCCACCCTCCACAGTCTGGCAGCCACTTGGGACAGGGTGCTCAGGTAAGTGGCTGGGCACTGGCCACTGCTGGCAGAGGCAGGGCCCTGCTGATGGCAGAGGAGCACTTTGGTCCCTGCATTGCAGTGTGGCCTGGATATGTGAGGGCTGCTTCAGATATCACAAAGAGCCAAGCCCCAAGGGCCCCAGGAGCCTGCCCAGGACTGGTGAGGAAGCACTGTGACACCATGAAGGCTGGGGGAGGCGAAAGGAGGTCTCTCAGAAGACTCAGCTCAGCTAGCAGACAGAATGGCACTCAGGCATCCTAACCTGGAAAGAAGGAAGCACCAGCTCACGTCTCCCAGGGGCACTCACTTGAAATGGTCCTGTAAGGCCACGTTGAAGTCAAAGGCATCCCCTCGGTCCCCGAAGCCAATTCCAATAAAAGCTCTTCGCCCTGAGGGATGATGCCTGATCAAGCCCATTGTTCCAGGGGCAGAGGACCCGTAAGTGGAGCCCCACAGACCTACACGTACCGTTTCCATCCTCAATGCGGACAACAAAATACCTGCTAGAATCGGTCACACTCTCCACAGCCGAGCCAGGAAACTGGTCCACTGGTGCCTGGGCAAAGAGCTCCCCTGAAAGTACAAGGTGGGGTGACCCAGAGCTCCCCCAGCCTGGGCCCTCTCCTCTGTGAGGCACCTCCAGGAAGCCAGACAGATGAGCAAGCCTAAGTCTGGGATGGAAATCACATCCACTCTTGCTGAAGGACAGATGTCAGCATGTGACAAAAGGAGAGTGAGTCACAGGTGATTTACAGGTCACATCCAGCCCACAGTACCAATTTTTTTTTTTTTTTCCTGGTTTTTCAAGATAGGGTCTTGCTCTAGCCCAAGCTGACCTGGAATTCACTATGTAGTCTCAGGGTGGCCTGGAACTCAAGGCAATCCTACCTCTGCCTCCCGAGTGCTGGGATTTAAAGGTGTGCGCCACCATGCCCAGCGCCAATTTTTATTTAATTGCTAAATATTTCAAAATCAGACTGTATGTAAAATAATTTCTATTATTTCTCTCTCTTAAAAGCCAAAGCTTAAGCCGGGCCACCCTGAGACAACATAGTGAATTCCAGGTCAGCCTGGACTAGAGCGAGACCCTACCTCAAAAAAACAAACAAAAAAAAAAAAACCAAAGCTTAGGGTTGGAGAGATGGCTCAGCGGTTAAGGCACTTGCCTCCAGTGCCTAAGGCCCCGGGTTCAATTCCCCAGGACCCACATAAGCCAGACCCACAAAGTGGTAGCTCTGGTGCTCTCTCTCTCTCTCTATCTCTGTATCTCTGCTTGAAAAATGAATACTTAAAAAACCCAAATGTTTAAAAAAAAAAGATAGGATTTAAAAAAAAAAAAAAAAGCCAGAGCTTGCTGGGCGTGGTGGTGCACGCCTTTAATCCCAGCACTCGGGAGGCAGAGGTAGGAGGATCACAGTGAGTTCAAGGCTACCCTGAGACTATATAGTGAATTCCAGGTCAGCCTGGACTAGAGCAAGACCCTACCTCAAAAAAACAAACAAACAAAGAAAAAAAAAAGCCAAAGCTCCACCGATGCTGCCCTCCAAGCCATGAGAATGCTAGGCTGGGGCTGCCCCGCTCTTCCTGAAACCTGAGGGTGAGGAGCCCAGTGCAGGTGCAGCATACCTCAAAAAGACCCAGCACCCAAGGCAGGTCTCAGAGGGACCAGTGAGCCTTGTGGAAAGCCAGTTATAGACCCATTGAAGGCTCTAAAGCAGGCAGACTCAATTCAGTCCCAGAGACTGGACAAAGAATAATTGTTTTTCCAAAAGACACTTCTAATCGGCACACACACGCACACACCTTTAATCCCAGCACGAACTGAGGAGGTCAAGGTAGGAGGATCACCAGGAGTTCAAGATCACTCTGAAACTACATAGTAAATTCCAGGTCAGCCTGGCCTAGAACAAGACCCTACCTTAAAAAAAAAAAAAAAAAGCACTTTTGTGTAGTGTGTCCCCTTGTCAATTCCAGCTCCCCAAAGCTACAGAGTGGCCTAGAAGCCATCAGTCTCTGACTGGCTCTGTACTCACAGGAGCTCTGCTGCTGTCCTAAGAAGCAACAGGGTTATGGAAGCCCTAGAGCCTGCAGCTTCTTGTCAACTTAATCCACCCCCAATTGGATGCCTTGGTGCCCAGGCCCACTTGGAGGCCTTTAGCTTAGAGCAGTGGTTCTCAACCAGGGGTGACTCTGCCCCCCTTCCTTTTGGGGACATTTGGCAAGGTCTGCAGACACTCTTGGTGAGAGGTGCTATGCTAACACTAGGCGGAGGCCGGGCACTGCTTTCCATCCTGGACCTAGGTAAAAGCATCCTAGGTCCTAAAGGACAGTGGCGTCATACTTCCATTTTCCCAGATTACAAGATGTCTCACCATCTCTGCACACACCTGGGGCCTAGCCAAGGCAGCTGTGTCTTCAACTGTCTGCAACCAGCACTCACCCTGTCAACCCTGTGCTCCTGGACACATGAATGCCTTGGGCCACCTTGCAGTTCCTGAAGGGATTGCATGAACATCTCTTCACTTCCTTTCCCAAATTTTATTTCCCAAATCCTTGAGGGGGACTGCTGTGATTCATTTCAACAAAGGAAGCCAGTGCTCCAAGGTCACATGGCTAGCCCAAGGTCCAGCTACTTCTACAAATCTGCACTTTCTTCAGCTCAGCAGAGAGGTTCCCACACACCAGGATGTCACGTGCCCAATCCCCAACGGGGGTCTCAGTTGGGAGATTCCAGGGACATCACCCCCCACAAATCCCCCAGAGGCACCAGTGGCCCCCAGGACTTCCAGGAAGGCTGCTGCAGCTGACCCCAACACAGCCCTGCAGCCACAGAAGGGTTGAGCAGGACAGTTTCTGAGGCCTCCAGTGATTGGGTGTGGCCAGCTCTGAGGAGTTACCCAGGAACCCAGCTTATCCTCAGGGCAAGCAAGCTCCATGGGCTACACTAAAGGTCTCTTCTCCTTGGCCTCCAAGAGGAACAGACAGAAAAAATAATCCTTTTTACACCCAGGGACATTGTTTCTAGAACCAATGAGAAGTGGAGGCAGCTGAGATGTGTACTCAGGTCTCCCATTCCCAGCCCAGCTGCCATGATCCTCAGCAGGGGCATGGTGGGCAGCCTCTCCCTTCAAGGGGGCGAGGGAAGGGAGGCACCTCAGCCCAACCTGCCCCCACACCTTTACCTGAGGTCCTGTCCTCCAGCTTGATGTAAGCCACCTGTCCCTTCGCAGTGATCCGCAGCCGACCACTCCAAGATGGCTGATCCAGCTGCCACTCTGAGGCCCTATGGGGACAGAAACCCACTGAGCCCCCTGCTCCATTTCTGCAGTACTAGGGGTGAGAACAGGAGGGCTGCTTTCTCTAAACAGGGCTTGACAAACTTTTGTAAAGGCAAAGATAGTAAATGTCTGTGCCCCACACATCCGGTTACAACTGCACAACTCTGGTGATGCAATACATGGACATGCTGGTGTTTCAATTATTAGGGTCTCGCTCTAGCCCAGGCTGACCTGGAATTCACTATGTAGTCTCAGGATGGCCTTGAACTCACAGTGATCCTCCTACCTCTGCCTCCCAAGTGCTAGGATTAAAGGTGTGCGCCACCACGCCCAGCTTACAGATTTTTTTTAATATTGTGGCTGTATTTCAGTAATACTATACAGATGCTGAAATCTGAAACGTGCAATTTTCATACGATACCTATAATTTTTAATATCTTTAAAAAATTATTTATTTATACGTGTGTATATCTCATCTGTGTGCATATATGGGCATGTCAGGGTCTCTTACCGCTCAGTGCAAACGAACACCAGATGCTTGCACTACTTTTTGTGTTTGATTTTACATAGGTTCTAAGGAATTGACTCCAGGATGCAGGCTTTGCAAGCAAGCACCTCTAACCACTGAGCCCTCTCCTCAGCTCTAAAATTTACAACATTTTCCTTCAGCTATTTAAAAATGTCAAGGGCTGGAGAGATGGCTCAGCGGTTAAGGCACTTGCCTCCAGTGCCTAAGGCCGTGGGTTCAATTCCCCAGGACCCACATATGCCAGACCCACAGGGAGGTGGCCCTGATGAGCTCTCTCTCTCACTCTCTCTCTTTGCTTGAAAATGAATAAATAAAATAAAATAAAAAAGTCAAGCCAGGTGTGGTGGCGCACGCCTTTAATCCCAGCACTTGGGAGGCAGAGGCAAGAGGATTGCCGTGAGTTCAAGGCCACCCTGAGACTACATAGTGAATTCCAGGTCAGCCTGGACTAGAGACCATACCTCAAAAAAGAAAAAGAAAATGTCAGAACCACCTACCTATAAATGACTCCCAAATGGGTCTCTAGGTGAGCTTTACTCCCTCCCCCACCTTCTCATAGGCAAGAAGCTCTTCATAATCTCCTCTTTCCTCCCTCTTAATCTCAAAACTTTAAAAAATAAAAATGCAAGAACCAAGCCAGGTGTGGTGGTGCACACCTTTAATCCCAGCACTCTGGAGGCAGAGGTAGGAGGACTGCCATGAGTTTGAGGTCACCTTGAGACTACATAGTGAATTCCAGGTTAGCCTGGGCTAGAGGGAGATCCTAATGATTGAAACATCATACAGGAAGACCCTACCTCAAAAAAACAAACAAGAACCATTCTTTTTTTTTTTCACTTTCTAGCAGAGAGGGGGGGGCAGAGAGAGCACCAGGGCCATCACCTTGTGGGTCTGGTTTATGTGGGTCCTGGGGAATT